>ML777021.1:1014683-1027628 GCA_009831015.1 Picea engelmannii | reverse complement strand
ATCAATCTAGAATTCTGATTAATTTTTTGAGTATTTGAATTGGTTTCTGATTAATTTTTTGAGTATTTGAATTGGTTTAAAATGGGGTAAAACTTTTATCATAAAATTCTGAAATGCATGAAACTTTGATCCATATCAAATTTAGGCTACCATGAAACAGGATTGAACTAACTCAGAATCAATCTTCCCAAATCGATTTTCTGAGCATCTGAATTGGTTTAAAATGAGATAAAACCCTATGATAAGATTCTGAAATGCATAAAACTTTGATCCATATCAAACTTAGACTACCCCTGAAACATGAGTGATCTAACTAGGAATCAATCTTTCCTCCCAAAAACATCCTTCATTATAAAAAACAATAAACTATTATCCACAAAAGCATTTATCCGAATGTAATAAATATATAAATCAGTAAACGTGATCGTCCGTTCAAATATCATTGTTCAGAGTAAAAGAAATAAAGGGGGCTGTATTTCTAATGCTGTAAATAGCTGTGACAATTCATTCGAAAGAAACATTGTTGTGTAGTTCGTTGGATTGTATTCCACTTGTAATTGTTTATTTACAGTACTTAAGGTTTTGTTAATTTGATCAATTGTGATAATAAATGTGAAGGAATTAAGCTTAGAAATTAAAATTTGATAAATTGTGATATTAAGTTTGAAGGAATTAAAATTTTAATTTTGATCAAGAAATGATTCATATAATTTAATGGATTAATTTTAATGAACGAGTACTGTGAATTATAAATAAAAGTTTAAAAATTAAGTTTCTCTACTTATTATTTTATTTTTATTTTTATTATTATTTTTTTAATAATAATTATTATTTTTTTATAATATATATATATATATATATATATATATATTAAATAAAAAAGGGCAATTCCTATTATAACTTATCACATACAAAAAAACATATGTCGTTAGACTACTAACTATTTCATGGAATTAGTGGAAAGTGGAATAGTTGGCAGCCTATTTCGCTGAATTAGTGGAAAGTAGGACAGTTGGCAGCCTGTGATGTCCATGTCTGAAAAATGTGGTCTTCCATCTGCCTTGCCAAGAGGAAACCACGGCAGGTGGCGGCCTATAGTCTTTAGGTGGCGGCCTATAGTCTTTACATCAAACAGTGAAACTGGAAGTAAAACTAGACTAGAATTAGAACTGGACATAGGACTAGAGTTAAGACTGACATCTATGCAAAAGATTGTACACCAGAACCAGAAAGAGCTGCAAGCCATGTAATTACCCGTTATCATTAGAAGTTGCGTCGCTGGGATCTCTGTTGTGCAGCCCGTTTTAAGTTTGCACGACAAAAGGCCTTGCACACGTTGGACATTTTTGCCCAGCTGGTGCGTTGGAAAATGCCTCATATAGCATGTCGATGCGTTGGTGCATGAGTATGTCACGGTGGATCTGATCTTCCATCTATCTCCTTAGATCGAACACTAACTCCAATTATTTCAGGTGGAAGAAGGGTGGGGTGGCATGCCATGGTTCCGGGACAATCAAAATAGGTGGTGGTGCAAGGACCTTGCCACCCTCCACCATCGTGCCAGTTGAACCATCCACAGCCTCGCCTATGGCATCCTAAGTTTCATCCTGTGTGCCATCCCTATTCTCCATCCTTGTGCGCCATCCCTGTGCGCCTTCCTCCTTCTCGGGGTCGTCGTCCTCCACTGCAGAGTTGGATAATTCATTGTCTCCTGGAGGCAAGGCATCTTGAGAGTCGATGTGGAGGAGTTCCTCCAAGAATTCCTCCTCCACGATACAGATGTGAACCTCCTCTGCCTCCTCCATGGTGTCGATGCAATGGCGAACTTCAATGGCTAGTGTAGTGGGTTCTACTGAAAAGTTGCTTGGGGGTTGCCAATTCTCTGGCACAGTGAAGAAAAGGGATTCTGGAGGGGTTTGTAAGGGTTCCTCCAGGATCACTTCCTCCACGTAAGCCATTGGAGGCGACATATCCTTCACTCTGCTAAGTGCACCATGAGTGCGCTGAGTGCGGGCTATGGAGAGTGCCCTCTCTAACCACTGACTCATCCTCTATCATGTGGAAAGACTATGCCAGGCAGGTCTGCGACGCGACCTGCCTCTCTCCCTTGGCATCGAGGAAAAGATGCGTATAAATAGCGTGCAAGAGGTCCTGTGGTGGTTGCACCAGAGCATAAAGCTACATGTTTGGTGCAGGGCGAAGGTGAAATAGTGTAAGCTGGTGCAGTGATGGATAAGAGCGTAGAGGAGCGAGATGATTGCTCCCACTAATGTCTCTCATCCATTGAATTCCATTACCATCAATTTGCTCACGCGAGAGAGTCGTCCTTCAACTCTTTACAGGTAATAATGATGATCTCCCATATTTAATGGAGAGAGGATGAGAACCAGCCTACCATATTTATGGCTGGGCTCGGGCTTGTGTTACTAGACCACTATGTGCTATGTGACACCCCATCTAAAAATTATTTTATAATATTTTTTTAAATAAAACAAAAATTAGAAAAAAAAATCAATTTAAAAAATATGAAATAAAAAATAAGAGATGATGATACTAAAGCTATCTCCTCACTCATATTTTGTCACCTCCTCACTCATATTTTGTTACCGATAGTAAATACCTTTTTTTTCCATATATAATTTAGAAAGTCATTTGAACTTAAATTTGAAAATGAATGAATAGATGGAGAGTTGTTGAGTTCGTCGAATATATGGCATCACTGAGGAACTTTCCAAACATATCAAAAAGCTCAAAACGAAATTAACATGTCACTGAAATTAACAAGGCAAATGTCATTCTAATTATGAGTTGCTATGTATGTTATTGTGACAATGAATTGATATGAGCTATGATCAAATATTAGAAAAAAAACAAACTGGTAATACGACCATGGACTCACAAACCTTATTTTGCTTTACTTTCTAATGCAATTAAGAGACTTCACTCTTTAGGTTTAAGTAACCATGTAATGACATGTTAATGATTAACATGTCATTAAAATTAACAAGGAAAAATGCCATTCTAATTATGAGTTTCTATGTATGTTATTGTGACAATGAATTGATATGACTTATTATAAAAAATAAAAAAAAATTGGTAGTATTACTATGTACCCACAAATTTTATTGTGCTTTACTTTTTAATGCAATTCATAGACTTTAGTTTGTAGGTTTCATTAATCATTTTTATTATCTATTTTTTAGAAATCCGTGGATAAATTATCATTGTTGTGTTGATAGTTCATTAATATTATGTGTTCGGTGATATATTAAATTTAATGAGAAAGGATAATCTTGTATCAAATAAATTTCATTTTCAAGCAAAACATAGGGCCAAAATTTAAGGAGTAGTTTAAGTTTTTCTCATAATCCAAATTCCATGCACCACAGAACCTTGTCTTTAGGAGTTTTGTCGCATTTTAAACCAATTCAAATTTAAAAAAAATCTATTAGAATTTGATTCACCAAAAAAAGAGTTGAATCATTGGATTCTAGCAAGGGAAAGAAGATTCCTACAATTTTAGCTTACTCGGAATTTAATGGACGATGCCAAAGTAAAATTGAAAAGATGGCATACTCAATAAAACTAGATTTTGTGAGGTGCAAATATCTAATTAAGTTGTGACTTATATGTCCAAATTTAGTGCAATTATGTTGTGGCTTAAGTCCAAATTTAGTGCAAGTATCTAATTGGGTTGTGGCTTAGGTCCAAACTTAGTGCAAGTATCTAATTGGGTTGTAGCGTATGTCCAGATTTAATATTTAAGTTCATGTATTCAATTTGTCTTCACTGTAAAAATTTTTAGAGGTTCATGCTTCACAAATTGAGATACAACTTTTGATTACTATCGAAAATGTTACAATAACACAGGAAAAATAAAATAAAAAAGCAAGGTCACATCCATTAAAATTGCACTAAGATGATATCCCTTTAAGAAAGAGATGTCATCTAACTTTCTATAAGATGGAAAAAAAAATAAAAATATAATGTTTATAATAACCTCACATGTTGTAGCGAGGGTAGATTTATCTTAAGCTTGAAAAAATGTGCACTTCAGTTGTATTGACATCTATACTTGGATAACTTAGTTTACTAATTATCAAAAGTCTATATTGTTTTTCTTGTGTCTTCAATTAAGTATTTTTTATATCCCGTGAAACGTGACTTATTTTTGTGGTTTAGGACAAATTTCACCATGATATCAATCTTAGACCCATTTTAGGATCCACCACATATACTTGCATTGGTGTGCATGATTTGGGGTTTTTCAGTGTTGTCTTGTATATACAAGTGAGTGTTTACAAACAAGTTTGCATAGGATCATATGTACACTAGATTTATGTTAAAATTATTCATTTTTTCTTTGAGAAGATGTCAAACTTTGTAGAACATGTTGAGAACACACTTACATTAAGAGGGGGGTGAATTAGTATAATACAATTTTTTACATTTTCAAATATTCATCAACCATAACAAAACAATAACATATGAGATCTATTAACTATAGAACATGAAAAACATGATTTACATAGAAACCTTTTTAGCATAAAACCACAAAAATTCTCTTTATAATTCTTTGTAGGAACCAGCTTACTATTACAAATATTTGTAGCCACCAACCTACTGGAGACACCAATCCCCACTAGTAAAAATCCTGGTAGGTACCAACCTACTCTTACATATATTTGTAGACACCAATCTATTGGAGACACCAATTCCCACCGCTAATCACCAACTTAGCAAGAGTCACCAATCTCTTACAGATCTTGGTAGAAACCAATCCCCACCTCTAAGAACGAACTTAGCAAAAGACACAAATCTCTTACATATCTTCGTAGACACCAATATACTAGAGACACCAATCCCCATCACTAAGAACCAAATTAGCAAGAGACATTAATCTGTGAGCTACACCAAACTTCATCGACTCTACTTGTTATTTCTTCCTTCACCGGGTCTACTCATTGCTTCTACCTTTACCAGGTCTACTCACTGCTTCTTCCTTCACTAGGTTTGTTCACTACTTCTGTCTTTACCAAGTCTGACCAAAATTTGAATTTCCAAATGGAAACTTTCTCAGATATTGTTGTTTTCGGCCTCTTCCCAAGAACAAATTTGTACAACACTCCACATGTTAAATTTTGCAAATCTGATTCTAAAATTTTTACCTGAGGTACTTTTTTATGTCTCTATTTTATGAAATTTTCACAGTCTAAAGAGTCCTAGAAAAGAAGTGATAGTGAATACGTCAAACTGACTCGTTTAAAACTGATTTTAGGACCATTCAAAAAACCTAACTTCCATAGAGCATATCTCAAAAATTATAGTGAACCAACACCTGAAATACTTACCCGAGGTACTTTTGTATGTCTCCTCTATTCTGTCAAAATTTCACATTCTCAAGAGTCCCATAAAAGAAGTTATAGTGAAAATTTCAAATTGACCTATTTAAAACTAATTTCAGAAGCATTCAGGAACCTTAACTTCCATAGAGCATATCTCACAAAGTAAAATGAACCAACATGTAAAATTAGTACCTAAGGTGCCTCTATATGTCTCCTCTGTTCTGTAGAAATTTTACAGTTTGAAGAGTCCCAAAAAAGAATTTATAGTGAAAATTCCAAACTGGCCTTTTTAAAACTGATTTCGAGAGCATTCAAGAACCCTAACTTCCACATAGAATATCTCTGAAAGTATAGCAAACTAGCATCTGAAATTTTTACCACATGTACATCATGATCTCTCCTCCGTCTCTATAAAATTTCAAGGTCTGAAACATCCCAGAAAATAAATTATACCAAACATGCCAAGCGAAGATGTTTGAAAGTGATTTCAAGAGCATTCTAGAACCCTAACTTCCACAGGGATTATCTCTAAACGTATAGTTGTAACATCCCCATTTTCAAACCCCAAACTAGCGATGTATATTGTAGATGTAATGTATGGCCAAGAGCCAAATCGATGCAATATGTAAATTATGTAAATTTAATATAACAAATAAAATGTATTTCCTATTGCATATAGACACATACATAGATTTGGAGGCTAAGTATCCACAAGAGAGGGAAGGGGTCCAATGGGAGGAGAGTTTACCCATGTCTAATAAACCAAAACCCATTTCTTATTTTCCTTCTAAATTATCCTTACCATGAACCTTCCATTAGTTGTTGAGTGTTCTCGATCCCAATCAATGAATTCATGTAAGAGGGTGGGTGTGATAGTCATGCCCCATCGTTATTGAGAACATGGGGGTTGAGTAAAATTATCTTGTAGAAGAGTGCATGAGAAAGAGAGAAAATTTGTATGGGTAGGAGACCATAATTGCACATTCATGTTTTTGAGTAGGAGACCATAATTGCACATTCATCGTTATAAATGGAGTTTTTCTAGCGAACAATGGAGTTCTGAGTGGTGAATCTTGAAGGTAGCTATTGTGGAGATGTTTGGTAGCTATTTGGAGTTGTGATTTCATGGAGAAGGAGGACATGAGCCTATGACTGACTTGGTGTTCAAAATTTTCCAAGGAAGCATGTGTTTTGTTGTTGGGTTAATTCATGTTGTAGTTGTGAAATTCCTAAGGTCCCTGCAGGTAGAATTCTTGTCCAACATGTGCTAGAAGCTCTGGAGGGGAGTGGAAAGGCCTGAGGGATTGTGAGTAGTGAAGGGGGCTTCCATCCAATGGGTTGTGCAGGTTGAGGGAAAGAGAGGTAGTGGAATGGAATCAACTCTGAGAATTGACTGTTGAGAGGGGGATATTAGCTAGCCTTAGGGACCACCACCTCTTGTGGATGCATAGCCCTAGCTTGAGGGTGTCTTGTTGATGAGAATTGAAACAAAAATAATATGGTTGGGAGGAACATCCATCCTTTGTAGAGGGTTTCATACAGACGAGTCTAGGGAGCTGTGGTAGAGTGAAGCTTGCGAGTTCAAGGAGTCCGCAGTGGAATTGTAGATCATGGAAGTTTTGAGTGCAAGATGTATATCACGGAACAAGAAGCAGTAGAGTTCAAAAGCGCCAACCCAACAACCGCAGCCATAAAATTGGCTAAGTATGGAATGGAACAACGGTCGATCCGATTCGTCATGTGAGGATATAGATGGAGATGAAGATATGGCAGCCCGCCAACGCTGGAACCCACGATCATAGAAAGGAGACTAAGTATATAACCAGAAAGTGATAATACACGGGAAGAAGAAAAGGGAAAAAGGGATAAGGAGTCTGTGGTGGGATTGTAGATGACAAAATTTTTGAGTGCAATATGTATATCATGGAACAAGAAGCAGCAAAGTTCAAAAGCGCCAACCTGACAACTGCGGGCATAAAATTGGCTAAGTATGGAAAGGAACAACGATCGGTTGGATTCATCATGTGAGGATATAAATGGAGATGAAGATATGTCAGCCTGCTAACATTGAAACCCGCGATCATAGAAAGGAGACTAAGTATAAAACTAGAAAGCGATAATACACAGGAAGAAGATGAGGGAAAAAGGGCTAAGTATCTCACAGAAGAAAATCTACTGTTTGTTTATTAATGCCAATCCTTTCGAACCCCTGGTGAGTTCTTACTAGTAAAAGCATAAATTGCAGATCACAAAAGTTCTTTGGGTGTAATATGTATATGATGGAACATGGTACATAAGTGTTGGATACCGTAAACCTGGGATCCGATGATCGGATAATTGGCTAAGTATTGAAAGGGACTGTGGTCGGTTGGGCTCGTGGTGTGAAGATATAGATAAAGAGTTGCCAATTTATGAATCCAAGAGGCCATGATCATATAGATGCGACTAAATATAGAACCACAAAAGGATAATAGAGGGGGAGAAAAGAGGAAAAATTAAGAGAAAGTGTTTATATTTATTCCAATAGTATTCATATTAATATATATTAATAGATTATTTTTGGTCCAAATGCAGATCAACTTCCAATTTGCATGATCCTATTCGGTTCGCAAATTTCGTTGAAATCCATAACCAACATCTAATGTTCATTTATTAATGCCAATCCTTTCAAACCTCTGGTGAGTTCTCACTAGTAAAAGCATAAATTGCAGATCACAGAAGTTCTTTAGGTGCAAGATGTATATGACGGAGCATGGGACATAAGTGTTGGATACCGCAAACCTGGGACCCGATGATCAGATAATTAGCTAAGTATTGAAAGGGACCATGTTTGGTCGGGCTCATGGTGTGAAGATATAGATAAAGAGTTGTCAATTTGTGAATCCATGAGGTTGTGATCATATAGATGCGACTAAATATAGAACCACAAAGGGATAATAGAGGGGGAAAGGAGGAAAGATTAAGAGTTTTTATACATTCCAGCAGACAAATTGTATATTGTGGAACTCCAGGCACTGTTTGCAACTCGCAGAAGATTCAAAACACAATTTTGAGGCCGTCAATCGGAGAACCCGCAATCGAAAAAGTGTCCAAGTATGGAACAGGGAAACGTTGGCCGGGACTTGTTTTCGCTAATATATTGAAATTTGTAATAGCTTTGCCATTGCCTGGCAAAATATTATTTGCCTATTTCTCGACAAGTTCTGTAGGGATGGTTGGTTCTCGAGACTTTTGCTTATTAATGACAATCTTTACGATTTTTGCATGATGTCGTTCTAGTATTAAACCTTTGGTGTTGCATATCTAGAAAGAAGTATGAGGATGGGTAGAACTAGAAATATTGACTAGGAGTTGGAGATTTCGTGAACCCACCAATGCGAGGATCTAAAATAGGGTGACGAGGTCTCCCCAGAAGACACGAGGTTTAGAGGGCCAAATTGTATAGCTCAGAACATTTGAATGCATACTATGTAACACGGAAGAGGGGATGATGTCGGAGTCCAGTAGTCAATTTGTATATGGTGGAGGACCGAGTGCCAATTCTTTCATACCAGTGTGTCCAGTTGTCACCAGTAAGAGCATAGTTAATGTACATTAGGAAGGACGCAAAGTTAGTGGGGATGGAAGGCAACGATAGATACTTTGAGCGAAGTTAATGTATTCAAGGAGCCTGTGGTGGAATTATATATCACAAATTTTTTAAGTGCAATATGTATATCATGGAACAGTAAGTCGTCGAGTTCGTAAGCACCAACCCGACAACCACGAACATAAAATTGGCTAAGTATGGAAAGGAAAAATGCTCGGTCAGATTCGTCATGTGAGGATATAGATGGATATTAACATATGTCAGGTTGCCAGCCCTGGAACTAGATATCATAGAAATGTTGGGTATGTGTTATATTCTTTGCATGTGTGTGTGTGTGGGCGCGTCAAATTCGACAACTGTGTCTGACGATCCCTTGTAGTAGTGCTCTTTTTGTGTAATGTGCACCGAGTGCTTTCCTAGGGGGGTCCCAGGGGGGGAGGTATGCCCCCCCCCCTAGTTACGTGCAACGTTCGGGGCAGTGCCCCGAATTTTTTTTTGGGCGGTTTTTGCTATTTTTAGCGGATTTTGCTATTTTTAGTAGTTTACTAAAGATAATCCCGGTTTTAGGGATTAGGGTTTTGTTATCTACAGAATACCTAAAAAAATTGTATATATTGTACAGTGAATGGTGAAATTCGATATAATGAATATAAGAAAGGTTTTCCCGGTTGAGGGTTTCCGGTATAAATCTCTGTGTACTATGTGAATGAGCCATTGATTAAATTTTGTTTTGCTTAAGAATCTATATGCATTTCTTTACTTCATAGGTTTAGAACTTACATGTGGTATCAGAGCTCGTTTTTGGCTTCATAAGGATGCCTTTGTTGTTGAGGGTTTGACTCAGTCTTGATAGGTCAAGTTTATCTTGGGTCTGTGATAAACCTGGGTTTAGAGGGAGCTTTTGCAGTGGTAATTTGAGTGCAAAAAGAGGAATGGTGAGTTCTTATAGAATCGAGATAGAGAAGTTCAACAGTAAAAACTTTGAGCTATGGAAGCTGAAGATGGAGGACCTTCTTGTAGACAAAGAACAATGGATCGTTATGGATCCTGGTACACAAACGACTGGTACACAACCTACTGGCACACAAACGACTGGTACACAACCTACTAGTGCACAAACTACTAGTACACCACCTACTGGTATGCCAAAGGAAGATTGGGAGAATTTGGACATGAGGAAAGGAGTACTATTCGACTCTGCCTGGTAGATTCAATGTTGTTGAATGTCTCAGGAGAATCTATAGCCAAGGAACAATAGTCTATGGGATAAGTTGGGGAATTTGTATCAATCAAAGTCCCTGGTAAACAAGTTGTTTCTTCGAAAGAAGTTGTATCATCTTAGGATGGAAGATGGAGATTCTGTGACAGAACATCTAAATGCCTTTAATACTCTGGTAAGTCAACTTGGCTTTGTTAATATTATGATTGCAGAGGAAGATAAGTGTATTACTTTGTTATGTTCTTTGCCAGACTCTTGGGATAATCTGGTTTTAGAAATAGGTAGTACCACTCAATATACATTGAAGTATGAGGATGTAGTTGCATCCTTTTTATCTGAAGAGATGAGGGGAAAAAGCATGGATGGTCACAACACAGATGTTTTATTTGTAAGAGGTCGTACCCAAGACAGGTACCCAAGTAAGCCTTCGAGGTGAAGATCTAAATCTACAGGTAGATCTAAGTCTCCAGGAAAATCTTTGAGGAAATGTTGGAAATGTGGTAAAACAAGGCATTATAAGAAAGATTGCAAGTCTAAGAAGGTTGAAAAACCAAAGGGATCTGATAGTACCTCTTTCAAAGAGGTGAAAACCTCCACTGAAGAAGGAGGTGATGTTTACCTGATATCTACAAGTACACATGCAGACCGTGATGTATGATTGATCGAATCAGGTGTGTCATACCATATGAATCCTCACAGGGAGTGGTTCTCTGAATATAAAAAATATGTTGGTGGTGATGTATTCCTAGGAGGTGACTTGACAACAAAAATCTTGGGACGTGGAAGAGTTAAGTTGTTGCTAAAAGACAGAAGGATTAGAACTCTCCTAGGGGTTCTGCACATTCCAAAACTAGCCAGGACCTTAATATATGTAAGCAATATGGAAGATGCAGGAGTGGATACTATATTTGGAAAGGGCACTTGCAAGATGGTACGAGGAGAAATGGTGTTGATGAGGGGAGTTCGGTGTGGAACTCTGTACAAGTTGTTGGGAATAACTTATACTAATGCGTGTAACAGTTCTATTGTCCCTGAGTAGAGAAATGAAGGAGATAAGACCAATATTGTCCCAGAAAAGAAGACCATGTTGTGGCATCAAAGACTGGGGCATATTGGAGAAAATGGCATGCGAACACTACACGTAAAGGTATCGTTGAAGGTATGTCTAATTGCACTTTGGATTTTGATTTCTATGAACATTGCATATATGGTGAACAAAATCGAGTAAGATTCCCATCTGGTGCTACAAGAGCAAAGGGGATCTTAGAGTTGATACACAATGATGTGTTTGGACCTGTTCTTGTTCCATCCCTAGGTAAATATGTGTATTATGTTTCATTCATATATGATTTTTCAAGGAACACATGGATTTATTTTCTTAGAAATAAAGCTGAGGTATTTGATAAATTTAAAGAGTTTAAGGCTTTGGTAGAAAATCAGACAGAGAATAAAATAAAGGTATTGAGAACAGATAATGGTGGAGAATTCTGCGGAAATGAATTCTAAGAATTCTGTAAGAAGTGTGGTATAGCAAGGCAGAAGACTACTCCATACACTCCTCAATAGAATGGAGTTGTAGAATGGATGAACGAGACACTGATGGAAAAATCAAGGAGCATGCTCAACGATGTCGGGTTAGGACAAGAATTCTGGGTAGAGGCAGTGGGTATAGCATGTTACCTGGGCAATCGATCACCTTCATCAACGTTAGATGATAAAACTCCACATGAGGTATGGTCTGGAAAGAAACCCTCTCTTCAACATCTTAGAGTGTTTGGTTGTGATGCTTATGTACATGTTCCAAAGGAAAATAGAAGTAAACTAGATAAAAAGGATGAAAAGTGTATCTTTATTGGTTATAAAGATGGCGTGAAAGGTTATAAGCTTTGGAACCAAGAAACCAAGAAATTTGTTTACAGTCGAGATGTTGTTTTCAGAGAGGTAAAAGATGTGTCCAAACAGGAATTCCTACCAACACAAGACAAACCTGAGAAAATAGAGCTTGAGTTGGATGATGCAAAATCTCAATCATCTAAAGAAGAGGAAGCAAAAGAAGAAGAAGAAGAACCTCATACCCCAGTATTGAGGAGATCAGTGAGAGATAGAAGGCAACTAGAAAGGTATAGTCCACCTAATTTTTCGTTCCAATTTTGCTTTATCTATTACTGATGATGATCCCAGAACTGTCAGGGAAGTAGTGAATTCAGAGGATAGTAAAATTTGGAAGAAGGACATGGTTGAAGAAATGGATGCCTTGGATAAGAATGAGGCATGGGATATAGTTGAGTTGCCAGCTGGAAGAAAATCGGTTGGTAGCAAATGGTTGCTCAAGAATAAGTTTAATGCACAAGGTAAAGTGGAGAGATACAAAGCTTGGTTAGTAGCAAAAGGTTATTCCCAGGTAGAGGGAATTGACTTTGGTGAGCTTTTTTATCCTGTTTCTAAGTTAACTTCTATTAGATTTATTTTATCTATTGTTGTTGCTTTTGATCTTGAAGTGGAATAGATGGATGTGAAGACAAGATTCCTACATGGGGATCTGGAAGAATAAATCTACATGAAGCAACCAAAAGGATTTGTAGTGAAGGGAAAGAAAGAGTTGGTCTGTAAGCTAAAGAAGTCACTATATGGTTTGAAGCAATCACCTAGGATGTGGTACCAAAAGTTTGACACATACATCCTTGGATTGGGATTTGTAAGAAGCAAGGCTGATCACTATGTATATTCCAAGCAGGTTGGTAATCACTTCATTTATGTAGTGTTGTATGTTGATGACATGTTGTTGGTAGGAA
>ML777021.1:920797-1014633 GCA_009831015.1 Picea engelmannii | reverse complement strand
AGGTGAAATCGCAGCTATCCTCCAAATTTGACATGAAGGATCTCGGTGCTGCTAACTTCATTCTGGGAATGGAGATTAAAAGAGATCGTGCAAATAGGAAACTCTGGTTGAATCAGAGAAAATATGTTGAGATGATATTGCAGAGGTTTAATATGCATGGAAGTAAATCGATCAAGGTTCCTATTCCTATAGGTGTAAAGTTATATGCAGATCAGTCTCCCAAGACACAGGGACAAGAAGAGGACACGTCTCATGTTCCATATGACAGTACAATTGGCAGTTTGATGTATGAAATGGTTTGTACTAGACCGAAAATTGCACATGTAATGGGAGTTTTGAGTAGGTATATGTCAAAACCAGGGAATGAGCATTGGACAACAGTAAAGAGGGTCTTCAGGTATTTGTGTGGCACTACCAATTATGGATTGTGCTACCAAGGAAGACCAGGATTGGACAGAGTGGTGGACATACATGGCTTTGTTGATGCAGACAAGGATGGGGATCTGGATCACAAAATATCTACAAGTGGGTATGTGTTTAACCTATTTGGAGGAGCAATCAGTTGGATGATCAAAAGACAGGCTATAGTGGCACTCTCAACTACAGAAGCTGAATACATGGAAGCCACTCATGTAAGCAAGGAAGCGGTATGGTTACAAAGATTGTGTTAAGGTATTGGGTTGGTACAACAAGTAGTGAGATTAGATTGTGATAGTCAGAGTGCAATATTCCTGGCAAAGAACCCAGTTTATCATTCGAAGACAAAGCATATTGATGTTCAGTATCACTTTGTGAGAGACATGGTTGAGGAAAAGAAAGTGTTGCTAGAGAAGGTTGGCACTTTGAAGAATGTTGCAAATTCATTGAAAAAGTTTGTAAGAATAGAAAAGTTCTCCTGGTGTAGAGTAACAATGGGCATTTCTGCCTTGGATTGTTGACTATATAATATTGGGACCCCTGGATGCAAAGAAAACAACAAGTGGGGGAATGTTGGGTATGTGTTATATTCTTTGCATGTGTGTGTGTGGGCACGTCAGATTCAACAACTGCATCTGACGATCCCTCGTAGTAGTTTTTTGTTTGTGTTGTGTGCGTCGGGTGCTTTCTTAGGGGCGTCCCAGGGGGGGCAGGTATGCCCCCCCCTGGTTACCCGCAGTGCCCCAAAATTTGTTTTTGGGCGGTTTTTGCTATTTTTAGCGGTTTACTAAAAATAATCCTGGTTTTAGGGATTAAAGTTTTGGTATCTACGAAATACCTAAAAACATTGTATATATTGTATAGTGAATGGTGAAATTCGATATAATGAATATAAGAAATGTTTTCTCGGTTGAGGGTTTCCGGTATAAATCTCTGTGTACTATGTGAATGAGCCATTGATTAAATTATGTTTTGCTTAAGAATCTATATGGATTGCTTTACTTCACAGGTTTAAAACTTACAAGAAAGGTGACTAAGTATATAACCAGAAAGAGATAATGGACGAGAAGAAGAAAACGTGAGTTCATATGCGCCAACCTGGCAATTCGTGGACATAAAATTGACTAAGTATGGAAAGGAACAACGGTTGGTCAGATTCGTCATGTGAGGATATAGATGGAAATGGATATATTTTAGCCCGCCAACCCTGCAACCCACGATCATAGAAAGATGACTAAGTATATAACCAAAAAGCAATAATGGACGGGAAGAAGAAAAGGGGAAAAGGGTTAAGTATATGACAATAGAAAATCCATTTTTCATTTATTAATGACAATGTTTTCGAACCCCTGCTGGGTTCTCACTAGTAAAAGCATAAATTGCAGATCAAGGAAGTTCTTTGGCTGCAAGATGTATATGAAGAAATAGGGGACATAGGTGTTGGATACCACGAACCCGAGACTTGGTGGCCAAATAATTGACAAAGTATTGGCCAAGAAAAAGTTTTGATATTTATTTCAATAGTATTCATATTAATATATATTAATAGATTATTTCTATTTCAAATGAAAATCATCTCCCAATTTGAAGGATGTTGTTCGGTTCACAAATTTTGTTGAAACCAAGGAATTTTTGAGTGCAAGATGTATATAACTCAACAAGAAGAAGCAAAGTTCGAAAGCTCCAACCCGACAACTGTGGCTATAAAATTGGCTAAGTATGGAAAGGAACAACGGTCGGTCGGATTCATCATGTGAAGATATAGATGGAGATGAAGACATGTCAACCCACCAACCCTGGAACCTGTGATCATAGAAAGCCGACTAATTATATAACTAGAAAGAGATAATAGACAGGAAGAAGAAAAGGGGAAAAGGGTTAAGTATCTCACAAAAGAAAATCTATTGTTCCTTTATTAATGCCAATCTTTTTGAACCCCTGGTGAGTTCTCACTAGTTATAGCATAAATTGTGGATCACAAAAGTTCTTTGGCTGTAAGATTTATATGACGGAATAGGGGACATAGGTGTTGGATACCGCAAACCCGGGACCCGGTGGCCAGATAATTGGCTAAGTTTTGGCCAAGAGAAATTTTTTATATTTATTCCAATAGTACTCATATTAGTATATATGCATGGATATTATCAAATAGAAGAACCTACAATATATGCAAGATAAAGTATGTCCTATGAAAAAAAATTATTTCTTGTAAAATGTAAGGAACGAACATAGTAGCCTTTATTTAAATTGAAGTACTTGGCAATAGAAAGAAAATCTTGTCGTCCATGTTTAACGACACACATAAAAAAGGTACAAAATAAAATGAAAAGAAATCCATAGATTGAAAAATCCATTAAAAAATAAAACCACAAATATTCTATATTCAAATAAGATGGGTTACAAAATATAGTTGAGATTATTTGCCACAATGACTTCGATTTGGCCCGCCGCCGACCAATAAAAAATATGTACAATAATGAAGCTCTTTGATAGTCAAATGCTTGATTCGTAAAAAACAACGAGTTTAATATCAATTTCCGGTCTTGGACTTAATCGGTGTTGCCAACTAGATCTATCCCAGTTTTTTGAATAACTTGTTTCTTCTAGATATGGCATGTTTGCATTGGTTGGTTATTCAACATTCCATTCTTTTTTAAGAATTAATTTCCATCTGCCATTGAAAAATTTGGGTTTAAGGTGCCTTTCTTGTAATGTTCCTGATCATTGACATCCGAGAAAAAATAGAAATGTGATTTGAGCCCAATTCAAAGTCGAGGGAGTCGTTTTATGTGACGTCAGTTATGGGGGAAAAAAATCTTGTTAGGAAACAAAATTTGAGACAGAAAAAAAATTCAAGTATGTTGTGAATGTTATTCTCCCTATATTCGATCATTTCTTTGGTTGAAAATCCTGCCTGAAGATTTGTATGTTGAACTTCTTTGTTTTATTATAGTAAATTGGAAGGAACATCCAAGCCAGTTGCAAAATGTTCTTCTGTTGAAGTACATGACTTCTTCTGGCAGCACCGTTATGGCAAGTGTATCAAATGTTGCAGATCACATCAGAATAGATCTTTCGTTGTAGGGGTGGCAGACATGGCGTCCCATAGAAAGGTCTGGAATGTTCGGAAGTGAGCCAAATATTACTCCATACCCGAATAAACTCAGTATGAAATTATAAAATTGGATACCAACCAACGTGAGAAATTGTATGGGCGTTTGAATCAATATTCTGAAATTACATAATGTTTTATGCCAAAGTTGTAATAGAATTGGCAAACATCCAATTTCTATGTCAAATAGTGTTGAGCGACCTCTGTATGCAGCAAGATATTCGACATACAATCAACTTTCGATCCAGGTAGTTTCACCTTCATGGATCCACATAGGTGGTGACCCTAGGCTCCATGTAGCTTCGGCCTCAGACATGGACATTGGAGATGGCAATGGGAACAATGCTACTGACTTCACTGCGACAATGCAGTGAACAAGCAGGGATTTTATTGTCAAAGTACTTAAACTGTAGGATTTTCAGACCTGCAAAGAACATCGACTTTAGTGTTTCTTTCTCACGAAATCTACAATGTTGGTTTGAGTCCATAAGTCTTTGTATGTTGGGTGTTCTGTGCAATAATGACCTTGACATTAGGCACATGCCAAACATATATTATCTGACATTGTAGTGTTAATGCAATTGCCATAGTGGAGGACGACTCAATTGCATTGGCACAAACAATATTAATTGTGTGATTACTTAACATCCTTGAAGGATGTGAACCCCAAACAACGGCTAAAACTTTTCAAACAGGCGTCTGTTCAAAAAAATACATTGTTCTATATTAAAAAAAAAAATTGTATGGGTTGAACATTTTTTTTTATTATCAAATATCGCATAAACTACAACAAAAGAAATGCATTTTCCCCATCCAACGCAAGCGAAATAACAGGAAGATTGACATTAGGTTGAAACAGATATGGAAACACACTACATTAAGGTCTCTTCTAAAGAATGAAATAAGATGATTACATGAAGGTGGTAGTAAAAGGTGATTTTCAAAAACCAAATCATTACCTGAACACGTGAAACCTCTTGCAGAAGGTGGTATAAAGTAATCCTCATAAAATGTTGCAAAGTCCATAATCCAGTTATATGCGTAGGAGTAGTAAAATAAAAAAATGTGCAGTAGCGATAGAAAGTTGATTCTATGTGGAGTCTGTAACTACATCCAGAGGACAGTGAACAAACTTTGACAAAGAACATGGCTTTCTATCAAGTTTGTTACCACACCCAGAAGTAGCTCAACAAACTTTGAAATATAAATTATGTAATTTTAGTATGTTGCTTTATCCACCCATAAAATTTCTCCTACCCTCTTCTAGGTACATTCGTGAATGGAGTAATATTTTGCATCATTTCTGAATATTACAAACCTTTTTGCAAGCCATGGTAAGTGAGACTCCTCTGACGAAGACAAATTCTTGTGTGCTCTGCAAAATTGGATACACTTGCCAAATCTATGTTGTTGGAAGAAACTATATATTTCAACGAAGGAGAATTTTGCAGGTGACTTGAAAATCTATTCCAACTCCCAACAAGAAAACAAAGAAGATCAACAAACAAATCTCCAAGCAGGCTTTTCAACCAACCAAAGCATCGAATACAGGGAGAACACCAACCAAAAGATACTTGGTTTTTTTTTTCCCTTGTCCGAGTTTCTATTGGATAACATAGTTTTTTTTTTGCTCAAATCTCACGTCACATAAAACCATTCTCTCTTATTTCATTTGTGCCTCAATGACATCTCTAAGTTGTCTTACATGTCCATAACCAGGAACATTAGAATGAAGGCACCCTAAAGCCCAACTCTTTGATGATAGAGAGAAATGGAAATAAGTATTTAAAAGCAACGTTGGAGGATGATAGTATGATCTTCTGTAGATTTTGGTTTAATTCGTCTTAATGAAAAATGCCCTCAATATTTTCTCTTCTTAGTTCCAATATTTTTTAATATGTGCACTGAATAGTGACTAATAACAGGTAATAACATTCCCATATCCGAGTAGATTCTCAAATCTGACAACATCTAACATATGCACAGTATTAAAGAGGGACATGACGTCAAGGCTTCTGTGGATGACACATTCATGGATGGCAGTGAGGTAGTACAATATTTCACTGTTACTATGATGAAGCCTTTAAAAAACTAAAAGAGCCAATATTTTGTTTTCCAAATTTAAAATGTAGGCAAAAACATTATCAGATCCCATAATATTCGCTTGTCTATGCATTTTAATGGGATATGTCCTTGAGCTTTCCACTTATTAAAGCCAATATTTTTGAACCTGTCTGGTCGGTTGTCACTTTTGAAAGAATAATTAATGTCCGTTGGGAAGGGAGAAATGTAGCGGGGATGGAGGGGAGCGACAAAATGATTTTAAAATTTTCTGAACTCGGGAACGCGTGAACCCATGAAACTTTGAAAAATCGACTAAGTATGGAAAGATAGGTCGGACAGACAGACTCATCGTAGATAGAGGCAGGGTTTCAATTTCGAGGAGTGCAAGGTCGAATTGTAGAGCATGGAAGTTATGGGTGCAAGATGTATACACCGAACACGAGTTACCATAGTTCGATAACACCTATTTGCGAAGTAGTTCATAAAATTGGCTAAGTATGCAATCGAACAACGGTATTTAGGAATCGTGATGTGAAGGTATAGATGGAGATAACGATTTTTCATTTTTCCACACCGGGAACCCACGAGCACAAAAACGCGAGAAAGTATAGAACCAGAAACGCATAATAGAGAGAAAGAACAAAAGGTAAAAAACGGGAAAGTTTACAAGAGGGAAACAAAAGGGAGAGAATAACTATATCTCTCAGAAAACAACACTTACTCTCATAACTATGAAACCATAGTAATGCATAAACCATGGAAAAAGCATCACCATCTATGAAATATAGTTGGAGCCCGACAAACTCTGGTTGAAGCCGTAAGAGATGCAATTTACATCGATTGCAAAATTTTGCATGTTATTTTATCTTGATAGTATTCTATTGGGAGCCAACTGCAAAACAATGTAACAATAGATCCAACTACAGATGCAACACCCCAACATTGCAAAGCTTAGGCAAACAAGAGCAAGCAACAAATCAAAACCCAGTTAAGAAGCACCAAAAGGCCCAATTGCAGCCACAGGACCCAAACCCTACAAAGTTGAATCAAACAACAATAAGAAACATCCATCGAACAAAGAAGAAAGCACCAACCAGTCAACCAGGAATGTCGCGGTTCCAATCGCGGTTGCAGAACCCCAAACATGAAAATTGCAACAAGATGAACATGAAAACAAGAACAACAACAACAGGCAAATAAGAAATCAATAGAGATGCAAGAAGCAAGGATTAACTAGTGAACCAACAATTCCGCTGAAGCACAATATTTCCCAAATTGACTACAGAGAACATTGCATATAAAAGAAAAAACTAAAGAAAATGTATTGTAACAAAGCTGCTAAGTAAACATTTAACGCTGTGAAGCCTTTTATCTAAACATTTAAGTTTGTCATAAATGCTTTGTAAACATTCGAGAAAGAATGCAGTGTGGCAGGTCTCTTACGTACCAAATTTTTTATTATTATAATTTATTATAAAATAAAATTACTAACAATAGTTCGAACAATAGAGAATGTATTTGAAGAACAAACTTTGGATATGCTAGCATATCAAACATTGGGATAAATTTAGCTAGCAGAAAATGCTAAGACAAACATTCGAACTAATGCTAGCATTAATCCACCTTTAAACAATGCATAATAAAAATATATGATTCAAAAAGACTGTATACGATCAAAAAGTTTTGATATGCTAAAATATAAAACATTGGGAATAGCAAAGCCAACAATAAGACCTCCAATCGGTTATCCAATCCGATCATTACATATATGGTACTTTTATTATATAAAAAATAATGTTTTTAGTTCCCTAGCTCCAACAATAGATATTATGCAAATATTTGTGGTCAAAGGACAAACTAATATGAAGTCAAAGAATTATCGATCGCTATAGTCCCTCCATGCCTACGACAGGGACTAATAATAATGACACAAGAAATTCATATTAGGTGACGGTGATTACAATTTTCAATGAGTGTCCAATAAATATAATGTAAATGCAATCATAAAGTACATTTGATGTCTTGAAACAAATCTCTACATAAGGAAGAAGTCATACTTTACTTATCTATGATGGAGTCCCTTTGTTCTTGATACCAAATGTATGACATAGCGTGATACATGTAAATCATAATGGACCAAGTAAGAATATGTATATCTATTACCATATGGATTAATGATTTAGGAAGAAAGAGTAGCTTAGGTAGATTTGTTTACTCAGGAATTTGGACATTGTCCCACCCATCTAATGAGTGATGAAATAGTGATATTTAAGTGAAGAAATAGTGAGATTTGTTTGACTAAATGATACATGGAAACAGGGTGATCATGATTGATTATTTAGTATATGATGATGATGATGATGATTAATGTCCACTAAGACTGAATTGGTCTATCAGACCTTAAGAGGGTAAGTGATTACTTGTGATTCTTTAAAATTTTGTTTTTTTGCTCGAAAAGCATTAAGAGATGCTTTCCAAGATCATCATAGTTTTGTTGAGTTAAGAGATTAGGAAGGTTGGTAGTGTGACAAATATTTTGAAAATGAGATCTAATTTGGGTATAAGCTAGACAATCTAAGAGAAAGTGATTTTCATCTTCAATCTTCTTTGTGTCACAAAGGTGACACTCTCTTTCATCTTATGGTGTTTTAGGAATTGACCAACGCCCAGTTTCACTATGGAGCTCGTGAGAATTTTTTCTTATCTTCGCAATGTTTATTTTTTTCTTTACACTTGGAAAAAAAGATAGATAATTCTAGATTAGGGTTGGTTACATCCTTATAATACCTTAATTTTCTTTTTTCCTCTAACTCTTTATCACAACACATTTTCTCCTTAAATTTTGATTTGACAATTTTCTTAATAGTATCTTTATGCTGCAAAATGGTGTCTTCCATGATTCCCCAATAGTTTAGCCAAGATCGGGCATCTTTATGCCATCCTCTATTGAGTCGATGGTGGTTATGACTCGATTTTGAAGCAATTTCAGGAAGCCTCTTGTCTTCCATGTTGTTTAACTTGTTCTTATACATTAGGTATCTAGTCATATCCACGCTCTCAATGGGGAAGAGGCTTGTTTCTAAGAGGAGGATGGGATAGGGCATATTTCCTTTAATTTTGAGATTATAGGTTATAGAATTATTTTTCATTTTCTCTATCTTTCTCCAAGATTCACGAGAGATACTACAGCCCCAGACTTCACATCCATAAAGAATAACAGGTGTAACAAGAGTCTCAAAGAGGAGTTTCTTCTTATCCCAACTCCAAAGATCAATTGATTTACAATTGTTTTCAAGCCCATAATAAGCTTTCCATCCCCCAATAATACTTTCATCAATGCTATAATTCCAGTTGAGCTTGTGGTGAATATCAATTCCCAGATATTTGTATGAAGTCACTTCCTCCAAGTTGTTGTTGTCATATACGAAGGTATCATAAGTGATCTTATTGGATTTAGTATCATGACCTTAGTCTTATCAGTATTAATAGGCATATCCATATTGGAGCAAAAATCCTTGAGGATTCTTAGTTGGTTTTCAAGATCATTGGGACTCATTTCCATAAGAACGATATCATCAGCATAAAGAAGAAGATTGATGACTATACCAGTGAGAGTAGGGCCAACACAACCTACTTTTTCCAAGCAATCTTTTAACTTGTCAATGTATATGCCAAAAAGGGTAGGGGACAAGGGACAACCTTGTTTGACTCCAATATTGCAATGAATCTCTTTTGACCAGCCCTCAGTGTTTTTAAAATTAACAATAACGTTCTCATACATCCTTATTGCAGCAACCCTCAACTCGAGAGGCACTTTTATCTCTTCCAACCTATTCCAAAGGTTTTTCCTAGGAACAATGTCAAAATCTTTTCTAAATTCAACAAAACAACAACAAAGATTGGTTTTAGTATTGCATAACTCCTCTGCAATGAACCTAAAGGTAACAAGATGGTCCACAGTTGAATGATATATCCTAAACCCGGTCTGGCTTTTAGCTCTTTTACCGTAACTTTCTAGCCAACTATTCTTCTTTTCCAAAATAATTCCATAAAGCTTGACTAAAATCAAGCTAATCATAATGGTCCTATAAAAACGTGCACACACTAAATGTGTAGATTCATTATAAAACAAGGTAAAGACATATTTAATTATCAACTAATATCCCATTACAATTGTGATTCCATAAATTCATTTAAAATTTGACATATTTCATATAAATTCATACCTAAATAGACTAAGGACAAATCCAACTACCAACTAACATCACTTAGTAGAGTAGTGTTTCCTACTGCACTAGGTAAAGATGGATTAACAATCAATGAATATCGTGGGTGAATACAAGGAGGTGTGAGGTTGATTAAGTCAATTTTAAGTCAATGAATTGTTGGCATTTTTCATTCAGAATTGTTGCAACGAGTTCTTATTCTTGCGCTTTAGTGATGAACGAGAGCTGAGATTCTCATGGATGGTCTCAGACTGATTGCGGGATATTTCCGATGAATATATAATTATATTATTTAGCTACCATTGTTTGACTCGATCTGTTACAGTGACTTTTCAACCACCTTGAACAAAATTCCAAAAGAAACCAATGACAAATGTATTGCAATCGATTACATTTTTTTTATAAATGAGAAAAAAAGAAAAGAAATTGTCACTTTTCAACTACCTCGAACAAAGTTCCAAAAGAAACCAATGACAAGTGTATTGCAATCGATTACATCTTCGTTTATAAATGAGAACAAAAATAAAAAATTTCAATGTTTTGAACAAAATTCCAAAAGAAACCAATCACAAATGTATTGTAATCAATTACATAATTATATTTTCATTTATAAATTAGGATAAAAAAAATGGTCAATTTATTATAATCAAATACATTTTCTCTTGTGCATGCATGATGCAGCACCTACCTTCTCATCTTGCTATCCAAAAATGAAGGGGCCAACAAACTGTTGACTTTCACTCAAGTCAACTCTTGGTTGCGGCCAACAAAAGTGACGGACCTAAGGACCTAGACCTACAAGGAATAATATCTATAAAATCATTATATTAAAGGTTGATGGTTGGGGACTAAGTGGTTCACCTAGGTTCTCCATGGCTAACCATTATGTATTTGGGCCATATTCAATAAATAATGCCAATTAGGAAGGTGGATTACATTATGATCATAAATAGGTTATTAAGGAGGGAAATAATTAGTTGTATTTTGGTGTTTTATATGTTTGTGGAATTAGAGATTTACTCTTTCTAATATGGATTGAAATATAATGTAATTATCTTTCTATTTTTATGTTATATCATTTCTATTTTTATGTTATATCATTTCATATGTTTGAATTTTTCTTATGTTCTTGTCATTGCATTAAATGTTAATGGTGGGAATTAAGCGGTTCACCTAGGTTTTTGTGCTTAACCATTATTACTAAATAATTATTAGGTTAACTATATAGTGTTATATATTCTATATAGTCAATGTTGTTGATGAAAAAGGAGTATACAAAGGCTTCACATTAAAAAAAAAACTAGTCACGATATAAGTAACCATATAAGGGCACCAACATGTAAGGGCACCAACATGGGATACAAATAAATCGATGTCAAAACTTCATTTTTTATCATCACACCCTCAACCCAAACTCCAAAGGATATAAAGAAATTTCCCTTATAAAGACTAGCAAACTCCAAAGGATATAAAGAAACCTCCCTTATAAAGACTAGTCAAAATTTAAATAACCTTATAAGGACCCCATCATGAGGTTAAAAAGAAATGGATTCCAAAACCTTTACGATTTATTATCAAACCATCAACCTCAAATTCATTGTATCAAAACATAAGTTCTAAAAAGAAATGCGTGATTATAGTAAAGTAAAATACGATTTATTATCAAATCATCAACCTAAAATTCATTGTATCAAAACATAAGTTCTAAAAAAAATGCGTGATTATAGTAAAGTAAAATGAACCATGACCTCTAAAGTTAATGCTTATATAATGACGACACTCAATGTAAATTATGAGAGAGAAAGGGGTTTCATAAAAGATATTTTTATAATATTGAGTATAGGAGGGGAACCACCAATGTAGACAAAGGAGGGATATTGAGCCCCACACACCAATATTTTCGTGGGATGTAGTAATGCAAATTTCTTTAGATGAAAAAACAATCCAAGGTAGAGTTTCTGTTTATGATTGGTCACAACTCCAACCATTAATATGATGCAAGGTCTCTTCAAAGATGGATGTTTTTTTTATTTAAGATTGGTCACAACTCCAACCATTAATATGGTGCAAGGTATCTTCAAAGATGGATGGTTTTTTAACTTGTGTGAGATGAGACAAAACTTAGAAAATTCAGATGGGAAAATATAAAACTTTCTAAACCATTAATATGGTGCAAGGTATCTTCAAAGATGGATGGTTTTTTAACTTGTGTGAGATGAGACAAAACTTAGAAAATTCAGATGGGAAAATATAAAACTTTCTAAATTGTGTGTAAATAAATATGAATTAAAAACCACTGAATGATAACAAATATCTTTGGTTTTTCTATAATGAAAAAATAAGTAGGAATTGTTAAAAGAAATATTATGCAACATCACTTTCATCTTTAATGCACTTGAATTACTCAATCTTTCATGGGTCATTGTTATCCAGATATAAACACATTCATTTCAATAGAGCATAAAAAAAATCAAATAAGCCACGAGGGTCACATTCATTTCAATAGAGCATAAAAAAAATCAAATAAGCCACGAGGGTCATTGTTATCCATAGTTAAACAAAATCATTTTATTTGAACATTAATGAAATCAAACGCAATCATTTTAGTTGAAAATCAACAAAATCATATGAACCATAGGGGAATGTAATAATATTGTGGGTCAAAGTAGGAATAAGGTAAAAGTTGAGTAAGATGATAATAATGACAATAAAAGTTGAGAAAGATGACAATAATCACAAATGGATGCATAGAACATAAGTAAGGATGTGAAGGGGACCACTAGACTCCAACATGGCAAGGGGAAGGATATGATAATGCATGAAGATTAAGGAAGACCCTTTATAAATTTAGTGTCATAATGTACATGTTGCATCTATATGGTACACAATGATATATGTGATCCGGATTTTATAAGAATAACGAAATAACTACAGATTATTAACAAGTGCTTAACACAAAATAACAGAGATACAGTAAAATTGGTTTTCTATTCAATAAGGAAATAAGCTGAAACTATAAAATGCAACGGAAACAAGCTTGCTGGAATGGTGGCAACTTATCTTTGAGAAAAGATGTGACGACTGCGCTCATTCGCCAGAAGATGATTATGATGAGGCTCTGAAGGCCTTTTTTACAATAAAAAGGAATGCCAAAACCCTTAAACATCCAAAAACCTAACCCTAGGAGAAGAAGCGCCAAAAGTCATGTGGGCACCATCTGGGTAAGTTAGTACATCAACTTCCCGAGGTCATAACTTTTGCATACGATCTCCGTTTTAGGCGTATGATAGCCCGTTGGAAAGGTATAGTAGAGGAGATTAATTTTGGGGTATCAATCATTCTTTCAAATATCATTGAGAAGATTGATCCCGAAAAACATTCATTTAGGCCCTCAAAATGGCCCTGGAAGTTAAAACTACTAAAAATAGTAAATTGCCAAAATTGCCAGAAAAAATTGTTTTGAGCCAGTTGGAAAAGGTGGGAAGCCACCGATATCCACCTAGATCAATCCTCCCTCCTTAGTAAGAAATGTTCTCCATTGTGTTAAGTTCCCCCATCAGATGAGGAATTTTTCGCTGAATTTGGCCCCGGGTGAGCCACTTGCCTTAGTGCAGGAGCTGTCCTACTTTGACGACTCATTAAAACTGGATCCTTTGCTGTCGAGTGTCCTTGATTTGTGTGTCCACAATTTGATCATTGGATGCCTTTTGTATGCAGTCAGGTTTGAGCTATGTTGGTGTCATTTGTTCTGTTAGGTCTGAGGTGTCCAATAAGGGTGGGAAATAAGGGCGAAGGAGATCCACGTTAAACACTAGGTGCGGGCCAAGGAAAGGAGGAATGTTGAGCTTAAAAGAATTGTCCCCCATGGACTTGGTGATGGTGTACGACCTATAACGGAGTGTGCGAAGCTTCCGATGGGGTCTTGTAAGGCATTCTTTCTGCAAGTGCAACCAAACTTTGTCACCCACCTGAAACTTATGTGGCACCCGATGTTGATCATGGCGCTGCTTGTACTTGTCATTGGACTTATGTAGGATATCCTGAACCTGTTGGCATATGTGTTGGATCCACTCAATGAATTGGGTGGCTTTGTCAGCTTCAGTTGGAGCAGGAGATGAGTTGGTTGAGGTGACCGCAAAGGGAAGTGTAGCATCTATGGGACCCAATGGTTGGAATCCCAACCCCACCTGAAAGGGGTTGTGGTTGGTTGATCTATGCAGGGATCAGTTGTATCTATGTTGGACATAGGGAAGGCTCTCATCCCATGTGTGAGGGTTCTTTGAATTATACATGCAAAGGATATGCACAATCATTCGATTTACGACCTCGGTTTGGCCATCTGTCTGGGGGTGGAAGGTCGTGGATTTGGTGAGCTTGGTGTCCAACAGTGACCAAAGGCTCGACCATAATGTGTTGAGAAATTGACTATCCCAATCTGAGACAATGGTTTGTGGGATTCCAAAATGTACCCAGACTTGTTCAAGGAAGAGCTTGGCAGTGGCCTTTGCTATGATGTTCTTCTTGCAGGAAACCATAATCACCATTTTAGAAAAGCGATCAACAACCACAAAAACACAGTCATTTCCCTACTTGGTGGACAGGAGGCCCGACATGTAGTCCATTGAGATGGATTCCCATGGCCTGTCAAGAGTAGGAAGAGGGGTGTACATGCCCTGTTTCTTAGTGGTCGGTTTAGCAATAGTGCAGATAGTGCAGGACCTGATATACTTGCTGACCTCCTGTTGAAGCTTCAACTAGTAGAAATGTTTATGTAGCATCACCACTATCTTTTCGACGCCGAAGTGTCCTGCCACCCGACTATAGTGGGCTTCCCAGATCAGCTTCGCTCGCTCGCTTGATGGAACATAGATATGGAAATTATCGACAACTGCGTTTGCACCCAACATTTGGTAGGTGGTGGCGAAGTCTGGGTCTGTCTCATAGAGTTGGGGCCATCCAAAGGTTTCATGGTCGTAGGATTCTAGCACCATGGTGAGTGTCATGACTAATGGTCTACTAAGGAAATCAACGACTTGATTGGTGCTTCCTGTTTTATACTTGATGTTGAGGTGGAATTGATGCAAGTATGTGGACCACTTTTGATGGCAATCATTCTGCAATTTTCCTTGAGTATGCATGAATTGCAGTGGCTTATGATCAGTGTGGATGATTGTCTCCTTCCCAAGAATGTAATGTCTCCACTGGTGGTAGGCTTGCACAATGGAGTACATTTCTTTATCGTAAGTAGGGTACTTACAGACAACATCTGATAGTGTCTCACTATGATAGGAAACAGGGTGGCTGTTCTGAGTGAGAACGATGCCCACCGCATATTTTGAAGCATCTGTCTCGATCTCAAAGGGTTGTTGTAGGTCTGGTAGTGAAAGTACTGGGGCTGAGCACAAGTGTTGATTCAAATCATTGAACACTTGTTGTTGGGACCGACCCCACAAAAAATTCTCCTTACCACCACCCCTGGTTATTTGGCTGAGGGCCCATGCAATATGGGAGAATCCCAACATGAACCTACCGTAGAAATTGGCAAGGCCCAAGAAGCTCTAAAGCTCAGTGAGTGTGGTTGGGGCTGGCCAGTCACAGATCACTGGGATCTTGGCTGGATCCACATGTATGCCATGCTGATCAATTATGTATCCTAGGTAATGGACCTTGTCCATGCCGAAGGAGCATTTTTCCAAGTTGGCATATAGCTTGTGCTACCACAGGGTGTGCATAACTTGTTGAATATGTTGCAATTGTTTGGCCCAAGTCTTAGTGTAAATGAGAATGTCATCCAGATACACCACTACAAAAGTATTGGTGAATGGTTGCAGGATGTCGTCCATCATCCTCATGAAAGTGGCTGGAGCATTTGTCAAACCAAAGGGCATGACCAACCATTCAAAAAGGCCTTCCTTTGACTTGAAGGCAGTTTTCCATACATTTGTCTATTCTATCGGGACTTGGTGATAGCCAGACTTCAGATCAATCTGACTGAAGTATTTGGCCCTCATGAGTTGATCAAGGAGGTCGTCGATTCGGGAAATCGGGTACCGGTTTATGACTGTGATTTTATTTAGAGCCCGATAATCAATGTAGAGTCTCCAAGTTCCATATTTCTTCTGTACCAACACGATTGGGCTCCTGCAAGGTGATGAGATGGACAAATGTGCCCCTTGTGGAGTAGTTCTTGGATCTGTCTCTTGATCTCCTCATTCTCTAACAAAGAGCGGCAATAGACTGGCCCATTGGGCAGCAGTGCGTTGGGGGTTAGATCGATGGGGTGCTTGACCTGGAAGTGCAGAGGTACCCCGGTAGGTGAGGAGACGATATCTGAGTATTCTTACATGACCTTATCTACTTGCTTTTGCTGTGTGGAGAGGTCAGCCGCAGAGACCCTAGATGTGGCTATGATCTTTCGCTTATTCTAAGAGTGAATCACGAAGAAGACAAAATTCCCCGTCTGAGAGATGACCTTCCTACATTGCTTAACAGAGATCAAGGAAATATCACTAGGTGGGATTGCCTCATGTATCTTGTATAATTTCCTGTTCAAAGTAATAATAACACTATGAGGCTTAGACTCATATACAACATGACGTTTCCATAAATAAGGTTGGCCCAAAAGAACATCACAAACTTTGAGAGGAGAAACATCACACAATACCTCATCTTTGAAGGGCTTGATGTCGTATGACATTCAACACTGTTGGCTGACACAAAGATCACTTCCTTGGTGGAGACATCCAATGTTGTAGGGTTGTGGGTGTGGTGTTGTCGGTAGGGCTAGCCTCTTGACGACCTTTGCTGAGATGAGGTTCTTTTGGCTACCACTATCAATGATGAAGTGCAAGAGGTGTTCTCCTTCTTATGGCTTGTCTGGTTCACCAGGCTAGAGCTTGGTGGTAGCAACGGTGGCACTGGGTTCCGCATCAATGATATTCCTTCCCCTCCCTGGTTCTGGATCAGAGTTTGAACCTACATCTGATTAAGAGGATTTCACTTAGGCCACCAATGACTACTTTGAGCGGCAATCAATAGTGTTATGCCAAGGGCTCTTATGGAAGTCGCACCACTTCCCGGTATCTTTCTTTGTCTTTCCGGTGTCCTTCTTTGCTTGCAACTTGGACTGGTTGTCCTGATACTCTCCATATTTTCTCTGTCCTTTGTTCTATGGGTTAGGGCCACCCTTTCCTGGATTTTTTTGTGAGGGGTTCCCGGGCCGAAATTGTCACGTCTTTTATTTGAGATTCTGCTCGATTTTGATGGCATATCAGTAGGCCACGCCCAAGGATGAGATGTCCAGAAATTCCATTTCAGTATGGATGTATCTATGCAGAGCACTGCGATACTTGAGCACCAGATGTCGCTCTGAATATTTGATACCCAGCGTGGTGCACAAGGTATGCAAGATATTAGTGAAATCTGGCACTGCTTGGTCTCTTTCTTGCCGCAGTGTGGTCCATTTGTTATACAAGTCATCATAAGTTCCGACAGGGTAGTATTGTTCCTCAATAACATCCTTGAAGGATTCCCAGGTGGCCATGATTGTAAATAATGAGGGTTCCTCTATTTCCTTTTTCTCACAGAACATTTCCCACCAATCTTTGACATGGGGAATGACTTTGAGGAGCACAAAAGTAATCTTTTCTTTATTCGAAAAGTTATGGATAGAAAAATACCCTTCTAGTAGATTCAACCACTTGTCTACATCATCTACATCTATCTGACCTTCAAATATAGGAATATTGAATTTTATTTGTAGCTTGAAGGGGGCGGCACCTCTGCTTGAAGAAGATGTGTCACTTGTTGGTAGTCACCGAAGGATTTGCGCAAAACTATCCATCATCTCATTCCTTTGTTGCATGAGGGCTTCCTCAATCAATAGTTTGAAAGGATCTCATGTCCCATCATCTTTCTTTTCTCTTTCCATGAGAGGTCGCTTGGGCGTGTGATATCTTTTGTCCTCAAGAGAAACAAGATCGAGACCCAACTCTTTGTACTCCGACCTCATTGGGGACATGCATTAAGATGACAAGGAGTAGACTGCTCTAATACCACTGATCCATATTTTATGAGAAGAACAAAATGAATAAAAATTATTAACAGGTGCTTAACACAAAATAATAGAGATACAATAAAACTGGTTTTCTATTCAATAAGGAAATAAGCTAAAACTGTAAAATGCAGCGGAAACAAGCTTGTTGGAATGGTGGCAGCTTATCTCTGAGAAGAGATGTGACAGTTTCACTCATTCACAAGAAGATGATTACAATGAGGCTCTAAATACATTTTTACAATAAACGGGAATGCCAAAAACCCTAGACATCCAAAAACCTAACCCTACGAGATGAAGCACCAAAATTCATGTGGGCCCCATCTGGGTAACTTAGTACATCAACTTCCTGGGGTCGTAACTTTTGCATATGATCTCCGTTTTAGGTGTATGATAGCCCGTTGGAAAGGTATCATTGAGGAGATTCATTTTGTGGGCTCAATCATTCCTTTGACAATCATTGGGAATCTCAATCTTGAAAAACCTTCATTTAGGTCCTCATAATGGCCCTGGAAGTTAAAACTACTAAAAACAGTAAATTGCCAAAATTGTCAGAAAAATATTTTGAGCTAGTTGGAAAAGGTGGGTGGCCACCGATATCCACCTCAATCAATATTATTGCATGATAATAGCTTAAATTTTCACATCACTTTTTTCCACCTATATGAATAAACTCATATGGGATGATAATGACACAAGAAATTCATATTGGATGATGATGATGACAAATATCAATGATTCTCCAATAACTATAATGTAAATTAAAGCATAAAGTACATTTATCAATTATTCTCCAATAACTATAATGTAAATAAAATCATAAAGTGCATTTGATGTGAAAAAAAAATCCCCTAGGAGGAAAGAAATCGTACTTTACTTATTTGTGATAGGGTCTCTTTTCTCCTGATACCATATGTATAAAATAGCATGATGCATGTAATTCCTAATGGACCAAGTAAGAATGTTTATATATATGACCATATGCATTAATGAATTAGGGAGAAAAAGTGGCTCAGGTAGATTTAGTGACTGTAATTTGGACATTGTCCCACCCTTCTAACGAGTGAAGAAATAGTGAGATTTGATTGACTAAATGATACATGGAAATGAGGGTACTTGTGATTGATTGTTTAGTATATAAAGAGTGAACAGATTAAAAATGGTGTATATTTACTATGAGAGTGTACACATTAAAATTGGTGTAGATTCTCTATAAGACAAGGTAAAGACATATTTAATCATCAACTAATACTTGAGTGAAAATGGGATTATGTAAATTTAGTTAAATATGAAATATTTCATATAAATTCATACCTAAATATAGTAAGGAAAAATATAACTACCAACTAACATCATTGAGTAAATTAGTGTGGTAAAAATGGATTCTAACAATCAATGAATATTCTAATAGACTTGTTGAATACAAGAAGGTGTGAGGCTGATTATGTCATTTTTTTAAAACATGCCAGATTTATAGAGGGATCCTAGAACCAGTATTAAAAACACATGCCAAGTTTTACACAATAATATAAATCAATTCTCTAATTAGATGGAAGGGAGATATAATTATTTTATGTTAGGTACCTAATCCTTAGGGATTGAGGTACTTTTTAATTATTATTTAGGAGAAATATGAAGAGCCGTAGGTGAATAGGAAGAGTCATTCGAACCTCTTGGAATATGAAACCAAAGGTCACATCACATTATATTTCTGAATGTCTCACATTAGTGAAAATCATTTGTGGAGTTACTTATTCCCTTTTCCCATCCCTATCCTGACAATGGTATCAGAGCTGGCTATTCTAAGTCCATGATTCTCTCCTCTCTTGGGCATTTCATTCCCCCGCATGCAACAACATCCATCTACATGTCCATCTCTCTATTTATTCTCTCTGAGGTCTGTCATTCTTAAGTGTTATTTTTCCCTCCACAATTGTTCACACCAATCCTAGCTCTCACATGTTACATGACCATGACTTCAACTCTTGTATTGCAGTTTATCTCTATCTAGAGTGAAGAAATTGAAAACACCAAAAAACTATGGAGCAACATAAATTACACAATATAATTGCTATCTCAAATTATTTCATTAAAAAGAGAAATATTTATACATATGCATGATCTAATGCTCGAAATAATCATCTCCTAAAATCACTCAACAATCTCTCCACAAATATCTCAACCAAAACTTATTTATCTCAAATTAAACCTACAAGACATACAAAAATAACAAAAATACTAACAATAATTATATATAGAATATGAAAAATGAATCATTATTCCAATATTTCTCCCCCATAATGATCATTTGGAAATATTCCAAGACCGTCTCTGAATTTGCAAAACTTTTCCATTGGTAGTGATTTGGTGAATATGTCCGCAACATATTCTTTTGTCCTACAATACATGATCTTGATCTCACCTTGTTGAGCCAAATATCGAAAAAAATGATATTGAATATAAATATGCTTGGTCTTCTTGTGCAAAACTATATTCTTGGTCATTTTAATAACACTTTGATTTTCACATATCAACTGAATGGGTTTCTTATGCGGATCTTCCAGAATTATTCTTAATCACACTGCTTCACAAGATGTTGCCATTGTTGCTTTATACTCTGCTTCTGTTGTGGAGAGAGAAATTGTAGGTTTCTTTTTAATACTCCAAACAACTGTTGTTGAACCCGTGTTGAATGAATACCCTGAAGTCAATTTCATGTCATCCATGAAACCTTCCCAATCTGAATCTGTATAACCAATCATCCTAAAATATTCCATAGATATCTATACTAAACCATAGCCAATTGTACCACACAAATATCTCAAAATTGTATTAACTTCTTTCCAATCCAATTCCTTGGGTTTTGACATGAATCTCGATACCATGTTGACTGAAAAAGATATATGTCTACTCACATTGTAGTTAAGTAGATAGAACTTCCAACCAAATGATGATATAGAGAAACAAAAACTAGATTGGAGTCATCATGTATGTATAAATTCAACTCGACTTCTAAAGGAGTTTTCGTTAGCTTGCAAATCAACATGTAAAACTTCATAATATTCCAAGTATACTTCACTTCTGACATGAAAATACTATCTTCCTTTAGACAAACTTCAATACCCAAGAAATAATGCAACTCACCAAGATATTTCATCTCAAAATCAACAATCATATGTGACTTATGTTGGAATATTCACCAATACTGAGATGGGGGGGGGTGGATCAATATTGAACACTTTTTGCCACTTTTAATAAGAACATGTAATCATCCACTTATCAACAATTTATCACTTATGGTTGCGTTTAATAGGTCATGAATAATTACATTAAAAAATGCATAACATATAACCACAGATACATAGTACACCATAATTTTATGTGAAAAACAAAATGGGAGAAAACCACACAATGCTTTCTTATATATCAAAAGATTACAATCATAGGAAGAACCAACTTCCAAAATTCTCCAGCACCAACTAGAAGGAGGCTACAACCCCCTGTTTACAGGATCCAACCTGAAGGAAGCTACAACTCCCCAAATTACCTAGCTCCAACTCGAAGGAGGCTCCAACCCCCTAATTTATAGGATCCAACCTGAAGGAAGCTACGACTCCCTGAATTTTGCAGCTCCAACTAGAAGGAGCTTATGACCCCCTAATTTATAGTCTCCAACCTAAAGGAAGATCCAACTCCCTTTATTCTCTGGATCCAACCAGAAGGAGGATACGACCCCCTTTCCTTTCCCCTTCTTTCCTCCTTGAAATATAAACAAAGACTTAACCTGCCACTACCACTGTCACTCTCACTGATAATGATAATCAACCTTCCACTGATAGTTAACCTGTCACTGTCATAGATACATCATCATCATCAAACTAGATCTAACTTGTCATTTTCCCTATCACTGATACTAATATCTCATCATCAACATCATCATCAAAAAGATTAGATCCACTCACATAAGACAAGGTCACCAAGAATCCAACATCACCAATATATGCCTCAAACCATAAAACAAATATGTGCCTCAAGCAAGTGCCATAATCATAAGCCATGTATCAACGATGAACCTCAAACATATGCCATATCATTCATGATATGATTTAACAATGTACCATACACCATGTCATCCATAAGACATGTACCAAATATATTCCAAACTATATCTCATGCAAGTACCATAACATCAATGCTATACCTCAAACAATGTGCCAAAGATATGTCTCAAGCATGTACAAAAACATCCATAACATACCTAAAATATGAAAACTTGTAATATTCACCACAAGATCACATTTTCATTTATGATTCTGAAACATCTATCTGAGGTACTTCTATATGTATTGTTAGACCTCTGAAAATTTTAGAGTCTGCAAAGTCCCATAAAAGAAGTTATAGAAAAAATTCCAAGTTGAGTTGTTTGAAAATATTTCAGGACCATTCAGGAACTCTAACTTCCACAAAGAATATATCCAAAAATTTTAAGATCCAATGTATGAAAGTTTAGCCATAGATACTTTGAGATATTGCTTCCATATACTCAAAATTTCATGGTAAGGAACTTCTCAGAACATAAGTTATAGAAAAAATGGAAAACATTCTTTAATTTTGGCCTATTCTAGAGAGAAAACTTGTACAACATGCTACATGCTCAAATTTTGATATATAATTATGAAAATTGAAAAACTAATACTATAGACTATGATATTTCCAATACAATTGGTCTCACATAATTGGGATACTTTATGAAAAAATTATGACTTTTGTATCTAGAATACCTGTTTGAGATTAGTTTCTAGACTAGTCAAAAAACCTATCTTCCACAGAGTGTATCTCCAAAAGTACAATGACCCAGAAGCTACCATTTTTACTACATGTACCTTGATATGTATTCTCCACATCCTCCAAGGGTGTCTATCAGAATCATTCTAGAAAACAACGTTATAGAAAAAATTGTAATATGACTTTTAAATAACATACCTTAGAACACATCATCACAAGACTTCATCTTCCCTTGGAATTATGCCCTTCTTTACTTCATATTTCCTAAGAAATTCTCTTAAGATATCCTTGGTTACCTAAAATAAAAATAACTTGAGTTGATATCACAAATGAACTCCTAGGTTCCTTATTTTTACTAGATCTGACACCCTCTTTTTAGGGCCGACTTGACCCAAATAAAATTCGATTTAATTTTTAATGATTATTCCATTGGGGTCGAATTTACCAACAATATCCTTAGTATTTATTTTAATATTCATTGCAATGGGGCCGAGTTGTAACTTCTTGTTTGCAACAATTTTAAGGGGTTTAATTGTAACTTTTTGTCCTTAGATATGGGGCTTCTTCATTTTCTTTTGGTGCTTCATATTTAATAGGGAAAATAGTATCAACTGTGAGGAACCACGTGATATACCACCTACCGTTGGAAACAAAATGAATATGACTATCCATCTATGATTCTTTTACATGCATTTTCAATGTCCTTCATGGTATTCTTCTTCAATCGATTTCAGTCTCCATGACCACACTGTCAAGGCTTCTTAACCACTTGACCATATTTCTAGGAATTATTGTAGACTTCTTCAAAGAATCTTCCCGTGAGGGCCATGCTTAGAGATACACCATAATGGGACCACTTTGGAGACTTATTCAAATACAACCATTACTTGGACTTATTCTAGAGTTGACATCAATGAAAACTAACTTGGAACAATCTCCCCCTTTGGCATTGATGGAAACACGCATACTCCCCCTATGAAATTGCTCATAATATTTCTCTCACCCTATGACATCAATGGAAAAGGGTAACTCTCTTTCAGGATTCTCCCCTTGTCTTCCTTCTTCTAATCTTTCTCTCTTGATCTTGTTCTTTATCTTCCCCTTTGACATTAAGGGTAACTCCCTCTAATGATTTATCTCCCCTTGTCTTATTTTAAAATATGTTGTGTAGATAAATGTGGGCCAATTTCGTGTATATACTTTATTTCCTCTCTTTCGGTTCTCTTTGTCCATTGGTGCTTCCTGATATTGTAATTTAATGACGTGTTTGAAAAAAAATCATGTTAATGTTTCTTCATCACTTGACTTCAAGTCTTCATGGATTTTCATCTTCAATGAACTGAAATCAATGACATAATCATCCAACAATATTCTCTTGATAATATAACTATTCGTGATAGTTTCTATCTATCTTGTTGTTCCTTTCACTTCTTTCCTTCCTAGTTGGTTTCACCTATCAATACGCTTTACTTTTGAGTCATACACTTTACATCGATTCCATCTTCCTTTCTGCAATTCCTTCTAAGATGATGCTTTTCATCCAGTGTCATGTATCCTCTCTCGTTCATGTCAAGTATTGGCTTCTAGAACTACCAAATATCTCATGAAATCATATTTTTCTATATGTCATAATAACTTTCCATAACTATTATACACAACTGCAAAGACTAATCTGCCACTTCATTGTTCTAAGAGCTTCTTTGAATCTGTTGCAATTGATCATTGCATATTATTTCTTTTCAAGATGAATCAAATATGTGTACTAGTATTCTCTGTCTTCAAATAAAACTCTACAAGTCTTCATGGGGATACAAATTTATTCTTAATAAACCAATCTGTCACGAGACATTCTACACTTCTGTCATTCTGAATCTTCTTGCCCAAAAATTACAAACACTTCAGACTGCGCAAAAGATAGTTCTTCAATCTGTAACTACTGCTTAGACTCCCCCTCTTCAATATTCACATTGTTGGGAGTATCCAAGACATATGGATTAGAATAATGGATGAAGCCACTCTGATGTGGAGTCATCATTGACATCTTCCTCTTTACCTATAGATTCATCATGATCTCGCACTATTGCAAATCTTGAGAGTATGATTTATGGGAGTTCTTCATTCACATGTTCTTCTTGTTTCTTCTTTCTTCTCCAAACCTTATTGTATTTGATATTAGTGTTTTCTTTCATGGAAGTATCCATCATGATTCTACAATAATGCACTATGTATCCATAGTTGTGGAACTTGTAACATTCAATATTGTATGGAGCCACATAAACATTTCTTCCATAAGCTCTGCAATCTACAACTTTATGTCCAAAGTTATTACAAATAAAACAATATTCAGAAAAGAAATTTTGATAATTGGAAGTAAATGATCTTATTTTTTATGTAGTCCTTTTGAATTCATGCCCTTGCTGATCTTCTCTTATGTTGTTTCCTTCACAATGATTGAAGCTTCTTTGATACCTTGGGATAGAAGGTATTCTTTGAGATATCTCTCTTCTGCATTCATTCCTCTTTGACTCTTGTTGACCATGATTCCTTCCTTTGAGAATGTATACACGATTCTTTTCCTTCTCTTCATTCTTGTTTTCCAACAACTTGGAACACTTCTCTTCAACTTTCATTACTGGTTGTGTGGAGCTTCCACTCTCTTCGACATTCTTGCAGGTATTGGTATTTTAATTTTCCTTGCATGAGGCCTCACCGACGTATCCAAGACTTGTTTTATTGAATGATGACCTTTGAAAGATGATAATATCTTCTAGTACTTGATATCTATTCAAGTTCTTGTTGAGCCTCTCACAATATTCTTCATTCTTTATCATATGGATCTTCATAACTTATTCTGTTCTCTTTTCTTCTTCAAGTTGGGTCTTCAAGGAGATGATTTCTTCTTCAAGTCTTCTTTCTTGCTGACTAAATTCAACTTCAATGTTGTTTAAGTCCTCCTATTTTTCCGTGAAGTGGGTGGATCTTTCAATGGGGCCCTGTGAGACGATCCTTCTGCAAATGTAACCAAAATTTGTCTCCAACCTGAAATTGGTGCAGTACCCTCTGTTGATCATGGCGTTGCTTGTAATTAGCATTGTGTTTCTGAAAAATCTCTTGGACTTGTTGGAAGATGTGTTGAATCCACTCAATGAATTTGGTGGCTTTGTCAGTCTTAGACTGAACATGGGAAGAGTCTATTTGTGTGGTTGCAAGAGGTAGTGAAACATCACTGGGACCTAAGGTTTGGAATTCTAGCCCCACCTGAAATGGTCTATGGTCGGTGGATCTATGGAGAGCCCTGTTGTAACTGTGTTGAACATAGGGGATACTCTCATCCCATGTACGTAGATGCTTAAAGTTGTACATGTGCAGGATGTGCAAAATCATCTGATTGATGACCTCTATTTGACCATCTGTTTGGGGGTGGAAAGAAGTGGATTTAGTGAGCTTGGTGTCCAACAGTGACCAGAGACTGGACCAAAATGTGTTGAGGAACCTACTGTCACGGTCGTAGATGATGGTCTGTGGTATCCCAAAATGGAACCACACTCATTCGAAGAAGATCTTGGTAGTGTCTACCACTGTGATATTCTTCTTGTAGGCTGTGAGGATGGCCATCTTTAAAAATCGATCAACGACCACAAATATGCAGTCATTGCCTTTCTTGGTGGATGGAAGGGTAGACATGTAATCCATTGATATGGATCCCCAAGGCTTCTCGAGAGTAGGAATTCTTGTGTATAAGCCTTGCTTGTTGATGGTTGGCTTGGAAATGGCACAAGAAATCCAAGATATGATATACCTATTGACGTCCTGTCGAAGTTTTGGCCAATAAAATTTTTTCTGAAGAATGACCACAATTTTCTCCACGCCAAAATGTCCTTCCATCCGACTCTAGTGGGATTCCCAAATCAACTTTGCACGATCTCTTGTAGGAACACAGAGATGGCCCAAATGGAATAATAGTTCATCTTGAATGTGAAAATCAATGACAATCGCACATGTACCCAAGAGCTGATAGGTGGTGGTGAAGTTTGGATCTTGTTGATAAAGTTGGGGCCACTCAGATGCCTCATGTCCACATGAATGGAGCACAGTGATGAGGGAAGCCACGGGACGTCGACTAAGGCAGTCAGGGACATGATTTGAGATCCCTTTCTTATACTTTATGTTGATATGGAACTTCTGCAGGTAGGTGGACCACTTCTGATGGTGGCCGTTCTGCAATTTCCTCAGTTTCTGTATGAACTACAGAGGCTTGTGATCAGTGTGGATGATCGTATCCTTTCCCAAAATGCAATGTTTCCATTGATGACAAGATTTCACGATGGAATACATTTTCTCTTCATAGGTGGGGTATTTCCGGATAGTATCTGAGAGTGCCTCACTATGGTATTCCACTAGATGACCATGATGAGTGAGAGCTATGCCTAGATCATAGTCAGATGCATCAGTCTCAATCTCAAACAATTGTTGCAGATCGAGCAAGGATAGTACTGGAGTTGAGCATAAGCAATGTTTCAGATCATTGAATGCTTGTTTTTGTTCCTTCCCCACATGAAATTTTCCCTACCACCGCCCTTGGTTACCTGGATGAGGGCCCATGCAATATGGGAGAATCCAAACATGAACAATCGACAGAATTTGGCCAGTCCCAAGAATCTCCGACGCTCAGTTAGTATGGTCGGGGTTGGCCAATCACAGATGAATTGGATGTTATCTGGATCAACATGTACCCCATGCTCATGAACAATGTCGCCCAAGTATTGGACCATGTTCATGCTAAAAGATCATTTTTCCAAGTTGGCATATAGCTTGTGGTGTCGCAAAGTGGTAAAAAATTGTTGAATATGATGCATGTGCTCCTCCCAAGTTTTGTTGAAGATGAGGATGTCATCTAAATACACCACCAAAAAATAGTTGGTGAAGGGTTTCAATACATCATGCATCAACCTCATGAAAGTGCTTGGTGCATTTGTTAAGCCAAAGGGCATGACCAAATATTCGAAATATTTAAAGGTTGCCTTCCTGTTGTGAGTGGGAAATCCCTCTACCTATTAGCACTTAGGGTTTAATTATGCATGCAGAAAAGACCTAAATATTTCTACTTTCTATTGTCATCCCAGAACTAATCCCCATTATTCTTAAGAAAATACATAGTTAAGAAGATCAAGTGAGCATACATTATTTCAGGCATTTGATATCAATCCTTCCTCATGCTTGATCGCTCTTTGACTGAAGCTCTCCTCCCAAGGATGACTTGCATTCACACAAGACAAATAACAAACTCCACATGCATTTGATATATAGATTAATGGGTTAGAGATTCAATAAACAAGTATGCAATAAACCATGAAAACCTCATATGGTGGGACGAGAAAAGTACTTCTTTATTATTAACTTCAACAAATAAACTTACAATGATGAAGCTGGCCACTGCTCCACAAACCTGGTCTTGGGATCCTCTTCAACTATCGTCCAAATTATGTTCTCTATCTTTCTCTTTGCACAAGGATGGCTAAATGGTTGGGACAAAGGGAATGCGCAATCAGGTATAGTTTCTTTAATATGATTATCCTTTTCCAAATGGGACCCCTAACCCTTCTTTTATATGCTAGAATAAGCTAGGTATTTGGTAAAACCCTCGGCCATGCATGTCCGGAAGGTTTAGTTAACTCACCCAAAGTTGTGTGTTCCATCAACAACTTTCCTTTTTTCGTGCTTTTGTAGGTACACACGGGCTGTTTTGGGTCAGCGAGCGTGTACACGCGTGCAGTAATGGAGTAGGGTGTGTGGGCCTTTATAAAAAGAGGTTTTTAAGAAGAGTTGTTCAAGTGTTTTGGAAAAGAAGGAATCTGAGATGGCCTGATGCCAGGTAAGCATGTCTGGTGCAAATTAGGGTTATAACAGATGCCCCCTAATGTGTGAGGTCATAAGAGCATCTGATGGCTGAAATACATTAACAATCTTCACCAATGTGTCGAACAAGTGAGCCCAGGGACCATAAATCGAGAGGTTCCATCTGTGAAAATAACAATTGTCTCACTAAGGCGGGCATACCCATGCTCGAGATAAAATAAAATCATGGCTACCAATAAAATACACTGTAGATCCATGTCATATAACTATATAAATTGTAGCCGTGAGAAATACATAGCGGAGATACACCTTGAAATCAAAAAGATATACGTGTAGAGTATCCATCTTCGTAGAAGCTGCTAAGGCCTGATGGCTGAAGATGAGGTCTTCAGAGCTCGAGCAATAACTTCAAAATCTTCAAAACTTGGGTAGGAGTGTAATATGAGTGTACGACTTCACTACCCAAAGGTCTTTGACAACTCGTCGATCATGGACTAGAGAATCTTGATGATCAGACTGAAAGCTTCATTGATTTCAAACAAAGACTTGATTGGACGTTCAGGATGGCCGGGTATGAGGGCAAGAGACAAATTGCAGAGGGGCCGACTCAGGCTTGGTAAAAAATTCCCTTGGACAATGGAATTAACATAAGTTTACGAGGTAGGAGGCAACACAAACTCTCCATATGTTTGGAAGAATAACCAAACAGAGGAAGACACAACTCTATGTAGTGAGAACAACTTCCTAAGGACGTATTAAATCCCAGAATTTGATGAGCTAACTGACATATGTGCTTTATCCAAGGGTGACTCATTATGCTGCCAATAAAGAAAATACTTTTCCCTTCCTCTTTTTGGGGTATATTTGATTTTTTTTTTCTTTTTCAATAATTTTGGAAAAAGAATAAAAGAATGTTACGTTACAAAGGAGGATCGAGTGTTGCAAACATACAAGTTCAAGGTACAAGGACAAGACTGATGTTCAGAGAAATGACACTCGGGAAAAATCCTCCAAGGGCCAAAGGTGTCAAGACACAGAGGCAAAGTGCTACAAGGCTTGCGTATAAGGTATGCTTCAGATGGTTTAGTTGAGAGCAACATGGAGTCGAGATTAGACCAAATACGTAGGTATGCAGACGAGGTTAACAAAACACACAATGGTAATGTCCTTTGATGTAAGTTTAACGAACTTAGAGAAGGTAAGCTCAATGATTTTTCATATTTAGAGAGTCTGACAAAATGTAAAAGGAGACTCCATTGGGGTACCTTTTTCGAAGGTAGTCTAGTCGGCTCGAAAAAGGGGTAAACTAGCACTGACAAGACGTCTATTCAAAACCATTTTAATGAGTGTGATAAAGACAAGATCACTCGATCATTTTTTCATTTTTAAGGAGTCTGGAAAAAGCTTAACTATGGAATCCGTCAGGAATGTTCTTCTGGACTAGTTTAACGAGTGTGAAAGAATAAGGTCACATGATGATCTTTTCAATTTTAGGGAGTCTGAAAAGAGCTTAACTATGGACTCCGTGGCGGTTCCTTTTTCGTAAATTTAGTCCCTCAGGCCCGAAAAAGGGTTAAAATTATACCTGAGAGTACTCTTCTAGAGAACTGAAGTTCCTTAGAGTATACCTTTGTTCGTAGAGTTGACCGTCTGGACTGAAAAAGGGGTAAACTACCACCAGACAGACGTGACTTCAAATTTCAGTTTAACGAGCGTGAAAGGCCACAAGATCGCTTGACAAAATTTTCATGTTTAGAGGGTCTAAAAATGGCTTAAAAGAAGACCCGTTATGTCTTTTGGGAGTCCCGAGGGTGAGGTCAAGAGTGAAAAGGAATCATGCAAATGAGGCTCAACCTCATAATCAGGAAAAACAACAAGGACTCCTTAGCCTACAGTGATTAGAGATAGCATGGACACCATAATGAAACTAGGATCTACCTAGGGCATCCATGTTCCGGTAAGCTCTACCACCAACTCGCGACACTTCTAAAGAAACAATGATGGTTCCATGTCACAAACTGATGGGATCGATCATATGGAAAAGGGATAAAGACAACGATATACAAAAGTTAGGGTAGAAACCTAACCTATATGCTCAAGTTGATCATCTGAGATTTTTCCATGGACTGTCAAAAGTTATCCAAAATTCCAAAAAAAATGTCCCGATACTTGATCATGCCCTTCCAATGCAACTCCCGAATCACTCTAAATGGTTTTTGGTTTAAAGAAAATGATAAGGGGGGCCAAAAAAGTGACAAAAAGAGGCAAAAAAAAATATAAATAGAAGCTGGCAGCTCATTATCACCTTTGCTGATTTGGAAATTGACTTTGGAGAAAAAAACCCCTTTGATAAAAGTGGTGATTCCAGGAGCTACAATGGATGAAGCGACCATCTGTCTGGACCAAGTAAGTATAAAATCTCTCCTCTTGCAATTTAAATCTTTATTTTTTCTTTGGGTTCCAAGTTTTGGGGGGGCGTCGACCTTCAAAAGGTCAACCCTAGGTCCACGTGGGCTGTCTTAGGATAGGCCACGTGTACACGCGACTGCCAGCATTACAACCCGTGTGGACCCCCTTATTGAATGAAATTTTTTAAAAAACAAGGGTTAACCCTCCTGAACTTTGGTGTTTTGCAGGATGTATGTTCACTGGAGAGAAAGAGAGCATGAGGAGGTTAGTGAGTTGGTCGGGGAAGACCCCAATGTTGTGGCTGCCTTAATGCAATGTGGGCTGCTCAAGTTCTTCTTATGTCCTTTTATGTGGGCACAACCTAGGCTACTGAATGCCTTGGTTGATTATTGGCATCCAGATGCAGAGGCCTTTATGTTAGAGGGGCATTCATTGGTGCCCACGACAGAGGACATATACTTTTTGACTGGCCTCTCTAGGAGAGGGGAACCAGTTAACTTTCAGACATTTCCCTCGGGGCCGCATAACATAGAGAAATTGATAGGACTTTACTGTGAGGCTGGTACAGACCGATCGAGCTCACAGGTGCCCATAAGAAATATTACTGACTTATCGCTACAGGCGATTGTGTTTCTTATTAGGCGGATGACTGGTTCTGTGGCTCTACATCAGGTGTCCTGTGGACAGATGAACTGTGTAGTCCAGTGCTTAAATGCACAAATATTTGACTGGAGCACAACATTGTTAGATTGTATGAAGAGGCAGTTGACAGATTGTTGGTCACGGATGCAGAGGAACTTCGGGTTTGGTTCCATTCTATTCCCTTACTTCTTTGAAAGAGTTCTGATCTTCAGTCCTCGAGTAGTGGTACGAGGACATCAAGGCTCTCTTCCTATAGTTTGTATATGGGCAGTGTTATTGCCGCGACAGGGTGGTGGAAGGACCAATGAGTCCTTTGACGATGATTTCTTGTCCTGGTTGTCGTGAAAGATCCTAGTCATAGAGGATTACCCTTATGCTAGGATTGATTTCTCAAGAGATCCTGAGATACCGGTACCTCCTAGTGAGGAGCGAGGAGAGATGGGAAAGTTTACATCATTGTTTTTTTTTTTGTGAAACATATGTAATTTTTATGTTGTTTTTGTTATATATCATTTTTTTTATACCAGAGTTTTTTACAGATATTTGTCTATTGTGTGTAGATGTGGGACCAGTGCGACCTGTAGACTATGCGAGGAACAAGCATCGTCCTCGGCCAAGGGCCGCACTTGCTGCCGCAGGGGGACCAACAATAGCAAGAGAGTTTCCATCCGGGGAGGCTGAGAGGGTGTTGAGGTGATTCGAGTGAAACTTTACTTCGCTCACTCATACGTTCCCTATGGAAGAGATTGAAGATCTACCACCATCATGTAGTGGGGGCACCACGGACGTGGGTCCGATTGTTTCGACGTTTGGCAAACACTGTTGATCAGAACAACAGGGCCCACAGGCCCTAACCTTAGTTAGATTTTTCACATGCTGAGAGCACTACTTGTATATAGTTTTTGAGGGCATAAGCCCCATGACTCGTTATTGGTCATATTTTTGAGGCACTTGTGTCCACCTATGTACTCTAGTGACTATGATATTATATATGGATTTTTATGTCTTTCTGTGTCTTATGGATCATTTTTTCCTTTAAAAATGTATTTACATGTTTATGTGTATGTCCTTTCATATGTGTGCAAGATGCCAATCTAAAATTTGTTTAGCTAGAGTATCTGTAATTTGGTTTAATCTCCTAGGAACATGAAAATATGTAATATAATCAAAGCTTCGTTCTAAGAGACGTACCCTAAGGAATTGTTGGTGTAAAGTCAGATCATGAACACGATAGACTCTATTTAAATGAGACACAACCAGTTGAGCATCGAGATAGACCCGGAGATGAGAGCTACCAAATGATAAGGCATCATGAAGCAACTCAATAACTGCACTATACTCGGTGACATTGTTTATGGTGTCACCTAAGCATATACCTCCGAAAGATAATAACTGGCCTCGAGGTGTAAAAATTACCCAAGTTGCGGAGGCAAGCCTCCGAGTGTGCTGGCTAGCACCGTCTACATACCCAATGAACGCCTCAGATTCACTTGACATCTGCCACAGTGACGAAAGATAATATCAAAAACTCCACGTCCATAGTACTAAAAGCAACTAGAAAGTAATAGTACAAATACTATACGTATGTTACAAAAAGTTACCCATGGTGACCTGCCTATGACTAATACTTCTTGAGGTAGAGTCCATTTCTAGGCTCTTCCAAAGAATTCCCTTCAAAGTCAACAAGACGATAAGTGCCCTTTTTTAAAACCTCTTTTATGATGAAAGGTTCAAACCACATGGGTTTGAATTTTCCTTCCCCCAGGGGGTGCTTATCTTGGTCATAGACGAGGACAAGGTCGCCTTCAATGAAAATCCAAGGACGAACGAACCTATCATACTGACACTTGACTTTATGTTTGTGAGCCTCGTTGGCCAGGGCCGCATCGACGCTTCTCATTGAGTTGCTCAAGGTATAATAACTGTTCTTCAAGTGGAGAAGTATATTGCAATAATTGTACTTCCAACTTTAGGGACGGGATCTGACATTCGATAGGCAAGACTGCTTCCAACCCGTAAGCAAGTTGAAAATGTGAGAAACTGGTTGTAGTCTTAACAGATGTTCGGTAATCCCATAATGCCGAGTATAACATCAAATGCCAATTTGACTTGGCTGAGTTGATCGTTCGCTATAGGATGGTCTTAAGAGATTTATTTACAGCTTCCACCTGACCATTTTCTTGGGGGTATTAGGGTGACGAATGTTCTTGCTGTAACCCAAGATTTGATGTTAACTCAATCATCATCTGGTTCTGAAAGTGACTACCATGGTTAGTGACAATCTCCCTTGGGACGTCGAACCTTGCTATTATCTGGTTGAATAAAAAGAGAGTTGCAGTCTCTCCATCATCTTTAAACATTGGCATAGCTTCGACCCACTTTGTGAAGCAGTCTACGGATATGATGATATAATGGTTCCCCCTTGCTGAAGGAGGGTTGCATGTAGTGTAATCAATCCCCCACTTGGTTAAGGGACCAACTATGATGACAGGAAACATGGGAGTGGGATGTTCCCTCATCCTCTGAGAGACGATTTGGCACGGGTGGCACTTCTTGACCGATTCAATACAATGTTTGATTAGTGTCGGCCAGAAGTAACCTGCTCGTAGAATCTTTTGGGTTGTTGCCAACCCAGAAAAATGACCACCACATGCTCCGGTATGGCAATCATTAAGCACGATAATTGCTTCTTCATGAGTGAGACATTGGCACAAGATGCAGTCTACACCTCTTTGATACAATGCATCATCGAGTATGAGATAATTCTTAGCTTGATGGCGTATATGTCGACTCTCATCACGATAAGCATAGGTGGGGCACTTCAAATTCTGGAGATAGATAAGTATATCTCCGTACCAGGGATCCGAAGATGTGATCAAAAACATATCTCCTTTGATAGGTGACTCTTCGGGCACAACATCACCTGACTCAACCGGATGTTCTGAAATAAGTTCTGCGAAGACCAGTGACATTTTGGATTTCGCTGAAACAAAATCTAAGTCAAAATGCTGGAGGACGACTATCCATCTACTGATCTTTCCACCTATTACCCGTTGTGTCAACATGTACTAGAATGGATTCACAATAGCAATGATGGTGGTCTTGCGAAACAGAACATAATGACGGAACCATTGAACAACATGGACTGTGGCCAACGCAAGTTTTTCGATATGAGAATAATTGAGTTCTAGTCCTACGAGGCCTCGACTCAAGTAATAAATCACATATTCTGAGAACAAGTGTTCTTCCTGAACTAAGACCATGCCAATGGTTGAATTTGTTGCAACCAGATATAATAAGAAATATTTGTTATAGTTAGGTGGCCGAAGCAGAGGGGAAGTCATGAGGGCATGTTTCAACGTGTCGAAAGAGCATTGAGCGACATCGTCCCAATGAAAAGGGACATCTTTCTTCAGTAAGCGCATAAAGCCCTTTTTTATCTTGGCATAGTTGGCGATGAAACATCTTAAAAAGTTTGCCTTGCCCTATAGACTCTGAAGTTGAAGGATTGTGCGTGGGGGAGGCAACTGAATTATTGCCTCAACCTTGAGAGGATCGACCATGATCCCTGTTGTTGACTCTATGAAACCTAACAAACATCCTGATGTTACACAAAAGCTGCACTTGTTTTGATTCAAGCGAATCCGGAAGTAGTGATAATGCTCAAAGATAAGTCGGAGGTGTGTGGGATGATCCATTCGCTTGTGAGATTGAGATGCTAAATCATCTAAATAGGCCTCGACTATATTCTTGAGGTCATGGAAAGAAAAAGACACGGCTTGCTGAAAGGTCGCTCTAGCATTTTTGAGACGAAAAGGCATCTTATGATACGCGAATGTACCCCATGGAAAAATGAATGTCATTTTGTGCTGGTCTTCGGGTTTGATTTGTATTTGATTATATCCTGAAAAACTGTCCATGAAAGAGAAGGCCTCGCAACCCGCACATTCATCAATTATCTGGTCTATGAATGTTGTGGGAAACTTATCTTTTGGATAGGCCTTGTTCAAATCATGGAAGTCTGTACATACATGAATCATGCCTTGTTTTTTTATTGACCGGCACAGGATTTGACACCCATTGGGTCAAATGGATAGGATAGATAAAATCGGCTTTTAGCGGTTTCTCAACTTCAACTTTAATGGTTGCTGCTTTCCTGGGATTAACTGGACAAAGCTTTTGCCAACCAATCTTGGCATCTGGATAAGTTGTGATTTCATGTTCGACTATTTTTGGATTGATGCCTGGCATTTCCTCATAAGACCAGGAAAAAATGTCACAGAATTCTTTAAATAGATCTGTGTAGATTTGAATCTCTTCGGGGGAGCAGTCAACTCCAATGAAAACATTCTCCACGATGCCAGGGGTTCTGGAGATATTGATCAGTATGGTTTTAGTGATGGTTTCCATACTACCCTCAGCATAGACCTCGTGTGTAGCTAAGGGATTAATAGGACAAGACCTGTCTCCAGTCATAGTCAAGGTGAATTCTACGGCTTTGATTCTGCTTAACTCTAGGAGGAAGTATGATCTGTGATGAAGATTATCCCTGGGTTTTTCTGGACTAGTCATTGATTCAATTACTACTTCGTTAGAGGGAAATACTAAGTCTAACGAATCGGTGTCAGCGAGAGAACCTTGAGCCCAAGTAGGCTCTAGAAGTGGATCTAACTCTTGTGCAGGAGTTGGATCTGTGTTGGTTGAAGCTTGTTGGACTGAAGAGTACGCTACTCCAGCTGCAGACAAGGGCATGGACATGCCCGGGTTCCTTGTCCCATCCATCGTGGCCAATGGGGAAGGAAGTATCCATGGATCGATGAAGTAAGTTGTGCGAAACGATGAAACTTGGAAAATCTCAACCTTATGGTGGTGGGATATGAACTTGACATCGCCTTGAGGGGGCGGGTAATCGAAGGTACCCATCAAAGATGGGCACAAACCAACCCCGATGTTGACTACGCTTGGTTGAGGATTATAATCATCGGGACCGCGGATACCCCCAATGAAGGGTCATGTCCGGAGAAAGACAATTGATCAATGGTCACAATTCGGTCCTCGTGTGGAAACAACAAGACCCGGAAAACTGTAGCAACCACTTCTTGCATGGAATAAGTCCAACTCCTTCCTAACAAGAGATTGTAATCGAGGGACACATCAACTACTTCTACCTCGATGCAAACGGTCTTCCCTCCTAACTGTACGGGGAAAAAGGGAATGATACCATGTGGTCAGAACGAACGACCGTCGAAAGTAGTGAGAAGAGTATGCGATGGAGAAAAAACGGGCTGGCCAATGGCCTTTCAACATGCCAATGACATAACGCATGTTGAGGTGCCCTCATCAACCACCGTGTAGAAAATATTTCGAGTAAAATTTTTCGTGGGGTGAGCCACTACTATCTGAAACGCTATGTGGTAAGGTAGATGAGGTTTTAAGTTGGTTGTATCCAACATGGTGGTACCCAAATTACAAGTCTCGGTAGATCCTAAAGCGGTTAACAAAGCTTTCCTCTAGGAAGGGCACCTTTGGAGGACCTCCAAAGCGGACATTGCACAAGGGGTTTGAGCCAAATCCTCCACCACAAAATAGTTCTAGGCGACCCTTGCATTTGGATTGTGAGAAGATTTTTTTAACGCGTATTTTGGGATGCGTGTCATTATTTCGCCCAAAGTGTTCTCAATCTGTAGAGGAAGAGATGGGAGTTCTTCTTCTTTGCCCTTCTCAAAAGTTCTTGGTTTACTGTATTCATGCACTTTAGTCGATATAAAAGCATCACCCTTCATCGTATACACATTTTCTGATGCAGGATTGTTCGAATACAGAGAGGGTCCTTGACTTCCCCCTTCTGCGCTTATAGAGGCTTGGGTTAGGTTTTTCCCATGCTGAAATGGATTGGTTAACACAATAGGCTATTGCTGTGTCACAAAATTTTGGGCCTCTGCAGGCCGAGGACATTGGTGGGTCGGGTGGTCTTCCCCACACAGGTTGCATGGATACCTCGTCTTTCGTTTCTCAGTGTTTCCCCCGCCAACATTATTAGTGGGTTTCTTATCCCCCTTACCCTTATTTCGTTGTTTTTTCTTTCCTTCAAGCTACTGGGTGGCCTTTGGATTTTTTGATTGCACTCTGTGTACATCTGATGTTTTAGTAGGGGGAGAAACCAAAATAGTAGTTTGGCTGGCCGTTGTGTGTTGTATAGACAATTGTTGCAACTGCTTTGTCAGTTGCTCAGCGGGCTTTGTTTGTGCTGAACCAAAAATACCATCGTCATGTGGTCCAACTCTCTGTCTGGTTTTATCAAGTATTGAACGTGGCGCATTTGGAAAGATCTCATATAATAAACTAGATTGAGAATAGATGAGCTCAAGCTGTTGAGCTCTCATGATGACGTCTTCTTCAGGAAACACTCCTAATGTCACGATGTCTTTGGATAACTATGGGATCAAAGACTTAAGGAACCAATCGAGTAGGAATGATGGTGGGACTGGAACCTTAATTAAACTCTTTCGACATCTCCATTATCGGATGTGATCAGAGATATGGTCTGCTTTTGTTTGTGCGAAATTGGCCAACAATTCTGTGCCAACATTGTATCTCACAGGTAATTGGAAATGGTTTAGGAAGGCCATTGCCAATTCTCTGAAGGAAGAGTATCTTGAGCGGTCGAGCTCAATGTACCATTTCGCGACACTCCTAATGAGAGTATGTTGAAAAAATCGCAACTGTACGGAGTCGTCTTTCAACGAGTTAGATGAGCACCAAATATGGAAGGTAGTCACATGATCGCCTGGATCTTCGTTAGGCTTGGCTTTGAACTTTGGTATGTCCGAAGGAAACTTTTTCGGCATAAGGGGCTAATGTGGATCATGATAGATAGGGTCATTCAACAACCTTTTCAAGTCTGGAAAATGCAAGGTTGCCAGGAAAAGTGGTTTGGGTTTTTGGTGATAACCTGGGAAAAAGGTACCTGGAGTTTGACTGGCACCAGGTTGCTAGGAAAAGTTTGGCTGCTGGCCTAGGTTCTGGTAACAACCATGGCCATGACTAGCATATGGATTCTGCGTGTGAGGAGACATCATTGGTTGATTCCCAAAATAGGACGTAGATGGATGGGCATGCATTACATTCATAGGACTTTGGGAAGGGTTGCCCCATGCCGATCCCCTGGGGATAGGCATAGTAACTTGTCCGGGGTTCCATTGATTGTGAAAATAATTTCCCTAGATCGACATTCCTGACAAGGGAACAGATCCCTGCCAAGAATTTCAAGGCCCTGATGCAGAAGAAGTTCCTGGGTTTGCCTCCTGTGTAGGAATAGTACCTTGCATAGAAATAGGTTGTCCAAAATCGGGATTGCCCCCAGTTGGGAAAGCAGCTAACAAAAAGGCATTGTTACCAAACACACTGAACAAAGAAAATGATGTTGAACCTATCGACATATTATGCAAAGGTGGTCCTTGACTCCCTGCTCCAAATAAACTATGGTGTGCAGGTGGCCCGATGGATTGCTGATGCGTGCCACTGAGAAAAGGGGACGAAGGAGGTATGTGACCTCCCCAGTAAGGGAAAGCATTAAAAGGAGCTGAAGTGCCCCCCATGTGGCGTTGTAGAGGATCGTTAGAGATCCATGCCCCCAGACCTAAATTTTGTGAAGTGGAGTAGGAAAGTACATGACTTGTACCTGAGCTAGGCATCCTGTATGAGAACGGAGGGCCTGTCACACTTGGTGTGAAAGGGGTTGTGGTCGTCACCATAGATGGGATCGGACCACTGTGCGAGCTAGAGGTGGTTGAGACCATGGTGGCTCGAACCGATGATGGTGGGTTGGGAGGCAGAAACTCTCGTTTGGTGACAACCATAGTGGGAATTGAAAAATTCCCAGAGGGAGTGACAACATTTGTTTCCATTGCTATGTGCAACACTATCTAGCACTCGTAAGGGTGAATTGGTCCAATGATGTGTGCTAAAATATCAGTGGTTGGAGTTTCCGGTGGACCAAGAGATTTTGCCCCAAAGTCTAAAATGGTTGTTTCCTCCGGATGTTGGTCGGGCACAATTTCTTGTGACCCGGTTGCTTCAAAAGACCCTTGTTGGTCTAGTTTTCACCTTAGTGGTGGCGGGGGTGGCTCCAGTGTAACTGGTGATATGCCCAGAAGCCTTCATGACTGGAGGAGCTCATGATCCTCCACTGTGTGAGAAGATCAAAGACACTCTAGGGCTTTCTATTCATTCAAAAAACAACATACACTAAAAAAGTCCCTACAAGATAAAACAAACAAACACTAAACTAATTGGAAGAACAGTTACAACAACCAACACTAGAGAAACTTACCGGTGCAAGTGCAACTCGAACACGGAAGCACCCTCCGGGTATACTCTACAAATCGTGGCCCGATGTCTGTCCTAGGTACCATGGTATACCCTCGCAGTCACTTGTGTATGACCCTAAAAAGATAGGCAACTAGGTTTCCAGTGCGCGAATAGCCACCAGGTGGGTATAGTTGAAAGTCGGGTAGACCACAATGAGTAGGGTATCGAGCCCGAAACCTATCAAGGGTATTGAAAGAAAGTGGTCCAGAAGACAACTGAGGACCTCTAATGGATTTGAGACCCACGAAGCTCTGTGGCAAATGCAATCGACGAAATCCCAAGACAAGCCCTCTATATGTGTTCTCCACTACGATTGGTCCAGCTTTGGAGGGTTTATCTCCGCTACCTTTCCGCACACGGCCTCGTGTTTATCCCCTGTGTTAGAGGGGGGTCCCAGATAAATTTCACGATACTGGACTTTGACACTCCCTAGCTCAGACTCCAATGTTTAATTTTAATGGCCTTGAAGAGTTTCCTCTCCAACCTAATTCAAGGCCCTAACCCTAAACTAGTTGGTTGACCCTACAAACATAAAAAGTCTAATGAATTTTAGATTTAGCATTAATTTTTATGGCTTGTCTTAAGTAAAATGTTATGAAAGTGAAACTAGTGATGTTTGAAAGACGAAAGCAAAATATACAGAAAGATGGAAACAAGAACCTTTACTTCACTCAACTCTTAAAATACTTTTCAAACTTAAATTTTTTTCTAAGATATTTAAACAACAAACTCAAAGAAGGATTTCACTCGACTACGAGCTACTTATGATCTAAGTAAACCGTCAAGAACTTATGAAAGCAAAGACTTTTCCCTGGTTACTAATGCAAAGCAACACTTTTTAACCAACAAAGAAATATAAGTTTTTTTTTTTATTTGAATGCTCACAAAGCAAAAAGGAAAAATATCAACAAGTCAAAACCAAGAAAACTTCTAGCCTAAGTGCAGATCGCAAAGAGTTACTTTAAAAATCACACAAAAGCAAATTAAAATTGGACTCTCACACGTGTCTAAAAACCCTATAAAAGAAAATTTTTGAGGAAAACTTCTAAATGAAAAAAGAAAGCTATTGTTGTGATCAAACCTAAGTTACTGACTGCTATGATAGAGACCCAAACCTGAGAGGTATAACTCTTGTCAAAATAAATAATGACTGCCTCACCTTCAACAAAATTTTTCTCCACAAACACATTGTTGACAGTTCCACAACAAGTGTGTGCACGGGAGCTGTGTAAAGTCATAGCGCATGTACACGCGTGCTAGTCTTATATAGGATGCATGTATATCTAAAACTCTGAGACAAATGAAAAGCCAAGCAAGACAGCCTAGGAAAAGACTACTGGTACTAAGAACCTGAATCTCTTGAAGACTCAGACACTTACTTTAACAGAAAAAAGAAAACAATTCAAGGAAAACTTCATAGAACAAACCAATCTGAGGTGAAACCTAAGCTATAGACTACAAACAACAAAGACTAGAAAGAGTTCCAGAAAACCCCTGAGAAGGACTAATTCTGACAGGGAAGAGGATGATTGCCTCTTTAAAAGAAATTTTATGGAATAATACATGCTACTGACACTTCCTCAGCTAGCGTGTACATGCGGGTTGTGAGAATGAAGGGCGCGGGTACACGCATGTAGACCTTATACAGGCCGCGTGTACCTCTGTGGGTCTTGGAAAAGAAATTACATCCAAGCAAAGAAACAGAGATAACTGGTATGGAAGACCAAAATCTTTGTTAGCTCAGACTTTTGCAGAAACTTTAAAAATAGGAAATGAAACCAGTTCTTAAAAATACCCAAAAAATATTCCCAGAAACCCTAGACTATCCCCAGTATGGTCGCCAATTCTGTTGTGAGTGGGAAATCCCTCTAGGGACTAGCACTTAGGGTTTAATTATGCATGCAAAAAATACCTAAAGATTTCTACTTTCTACCATCATCCCAGACCTAATCCCCATTATTCTTAAGCAAATACACAGTTAAGAAGATCAAGCGAGCATACCTTATTTCGAGCATTTGATATCGATCATATCTCATGGTTGATCGCTCTTTGACTGTAGCTCTCCTAACAAGGCTGACCTGCATTCACACAAGCCAAATAAAAAACTCCACATGCATTTGATATATAGATTAATGGGTTAGAGATTCAATAAACAAGGATGCAATAAACCATGAAAACCTCATATGGTGGGATGGGAAAAGTACTTCTTTATTATTAACTTCAACAAATAAACTTACAATGATGAAGCCGACCACTGCTCCACGAACCTGGTCCTGGGCTCCTCTTCAATTGTCCTCCAACTTCTTTGCTCTATCTTCCTCTTTGCACAAGGATGGCTAAAGGGTTGGGACAAAGGGAATGCACAATCAGGTATAGCTTCTTTACTATGATTCTCCTCTTCCAAATGGGACCCCTAACCCTTCTTTTATAGGCTAGAAAAAATTAGGTATTTGGTTGAACCCTCGGCCATGCATGACCGAAAGGTTTAGTTAACTCACCCAAAGTTGTGTGTTCCGTTAACAACTTTCCTTTTTTCATGCTTTTGTAGGTACACGCAGGCTGTTTTGGGTTAGCGAGCATGTACACGTGTGCAGTAATGGAGCAAGGTGTGTGGGCCTTTATAAAAGAGGTTTTTAAGAAGAGTTGTTCAACAGTGTTTTAGCAAAGAAGGAATCTGAGATGCTAATGCCAGGTAAGCATGTATGGTGCAAATTAGGGTTATAACACCCTCATACATTAGTTGGTTCGATGGGAACCTGGTGGTAGCCAGACTTTAGGTCAATATTGATGAAGAAATTTCCTCCCTTGAGTTGGTCAAGAAAGTCATCAATCCTGCGAATTGGGTACTGGTTCCTGAATTTGATTTTGTTTAAGGATATGTAATCAATGTAGAGTCTCCAAGTCCTGTCTTTCTTCTACATCTATACAATCGGGCTTCTGCAAGGGGAGGAGTTGGGTATGATGTGCCCCTTTTGAAGAATCTATTGGATATGACGCCTTATTTCATCATTTTCCATCAGCGAGCAGAGATAGACTGGTCCATTAGGTAGAGGTGCACTGAGGGTCAGATCAATTGGATGGTTGACTTGGCAGTGCATCGGTACCCCGGTGGGGGAGGAGAAGATGTCTTTATATTCTTCCATGATCCCATCCACTTGATTCTACTTCAAAGAGAGGATTTGTGTAGAGGCCATGGATTTGGTAGTGACCTTCTTCTTACTATGAGCACGAATCACAAAGAATACAAAATTCTTTTTCTGTGAAATTGCCTTACTTCATTTCTTAGCAGAGATAAAGAAATAGCGATAGGTGGCACTACCTCTGGTATTTTTTACATTTGTCTATCCAAAGTAATAATAAAACTGTAGGGTCTAGAATCATACATAGCATGATGCTTCCACAAATATGGTTGTCCTAAAAGAGCATCACAAAATTCAAGGGGAGCATTATCACACAACACCTCATCTTTGAAAGGCTTGATGTCATAGGGTATAAGAAATTGTTGGATGACACAAAGATCTCTTCCTTGGCAAAGACAGTTGATGGTGTAGGGATGCAGGTGTGGTGTCATTGGCAGGTCCAACTGCTTGATGACCTCTGATGAAATTAGGTTCTTCTGACTGCCGCTATCGACAATGAAATGAAGCAGAGCCCCCTTTACCCACATATTTGAGTGAAATATGCGTTCCCCTTCCTCTGGTTCGCTTGGATGGACTTTGGTGGTAGCGACAGTGGCATTGGGTTCAACATCGATAATCTGCTTCCCTCCTTTGGGATTTGATTTAGAATCAGAATCGACCTCTAACTTGAAAACCTTCATCTTGGCCATGAGTGACTTCTTGGAGCGACATTCTTCAGTGTTGTGCCAAGGGATTGTATGGTACTCACACCATTTTCCCATGCCCTTCTTCATCTTCTCATTTCCCTTCTTGTGATGTGGCTTGGACTGGTTATCTTGAGATCGACCATCTCTGCTTTGCCCCTTGCTATGTGGGTTGGGACCACCTTTTCCCTACTTCAACTATGAAGAGTTTGCATATCCAATCTCTCAACTCTTTTTATTAAATGTTTGCTCAATATTGACAACGTATCTATAAGTCATACCCAGTGAGGTGATGTCTATAAAATCAATTTCGGTTTGGATGTATATCTGAAAAAAACCGCAGTATTTGAGTACCAGATGTCACTCAGAGTCTTTGATACCCAATTTGGTGCATAGGGTATGGAAACTATTGGTGAAATATGGTACTCTCTGGTCCCTTTCTTGATGCAGGGTGGTCCATCTAGTGTATTGGTCCTCGTAGCTTCCAACATGGTAGTATTTTTCTTTAATGGCATCCCAGAAGGAATCTCGTGTAGGGGATACCACAAATATTGCATATTCCTCTATGTCCCTTTTTGTAGAGTAAGTGTCCCACCGGTCCTTAACTGGCATTGAGGAGTGAAAAATTAATATTTTCCCTATCATAAAAATTGTGGACCAAAAAATACCCTTTGAGAAGATTCAACCATTTATATACAACATCCACATCTATCATTCCTTAAAATAATGGAATATCAAAATTTACATGTACCTTGAAGGGGGTTGCATGGTCACTTGATGAAGATGCTTCTCCTGTGGGTAGCCGCCGAAGGATATATGCAAAGTTGTCCATCATGTTGTTCCTTTGTCTCACAAGGGATTCCTAGAGAAACATTTTAAAAGGATATCCTTCTCCATCATCTTTCTTTTCATCTCCCATGGATTTTTTCCGAGCTCAGCGCGACCGATATTGCAACAAATCAATTGGTTTGAGTCCCAACTTCTTATACCCAGATAATTTTGGGGACATGCAGAAAGAAAAATAAATGAAGAGCAGACTGCTCTGATACCACTGATCCGGATTTAGGAGTGGAACGAACTGATTAACAAACTGAATACAATAAGCACATATATATGAATAAAAACACAAATATCTAGCGAACAATATCTTATATTGAATACATGAAATAGGTTGAAACCGTAACACTGAAGAACTGAAACACTTTCTCGAATGGTGTTAGCTATCTCTAAGAAGAGATGTGGATGCTATGCACATCCGTCTGAGAAGAATGATTATAATGAGGCTCCAAAGGCCTTTTTTATATTACTCATGAATTCCAAAACCTTAGACATTCAAAACCCTAAACCTATAAGGTGAAACGCCAAAATTCATGTGGGCCCCTATGGGTAATTTGGTACCTCAACTTCCCGGGGTCGTAACGTTTGCATACGACCTCTGTTTTAGGTGCATGATACCTGTTGGAAAGTTATTTCAGAGCTATACATTCCATCGTCAAACTCTAAATTCGTTTATAGTTTGACTGTGGCAAGCCAAATAAACATTTTTTAGGGATCCAAAACGACCTTAGAAGTACAACAAGATGTGATGACATGAAAACATACAAAATAATCCAGTTGGATTAGGTGAGAGGCCACCAGTATCCACTTGGAAGATCTGGAGGGCTTTAGACAGCCCCATAAGTGTAGAACCCACAATTACAATGAAGTACATAAGAACGCGTTGAACTAAAAATGGACAAGAGGAGCCAATTGGAATAGGTGGGTGGCCACCGATATCCACCTAGATCAAATATTCACTAATACTAAGAGGGGAGGGGAGAATTAGTATTGAACATTTTTTTCCACTTTTAATCAGAACATGTAATCATCATCTTATCAACAATTTATCACTTATGATTTCATTTAACATATCATGAATAATGTCATTCAACATTGCATAACATATAACCACTGTTACATAGTACACCATAATTTTAGGTGGAACCCCAAATGGGAGATAACCACAAAATTATATCTTATATATCAAAAGATTACATTCATAGAAAACACCAAGTTCCAAAATTCTCTAGCACCAACTGGAAGGAGGTTCCAACACCCTGTTTATAGGATCCAACATTAAGGAAGATACAAATCCCCAAATTATCTAGCTCCAACTAGAAGGAAGCTCCAACCCCATAATTTACAAGCTCCAATCTGAAGAAAGCTATGACTACCAAAATTCTGCAGATCCAATTGGAAGGAGGATACAACCCCTTGATTTACATGATCCAACCTGAAGGAATATCTAACTCCTAGTATTCTTCGTCTCCAACCAGGAGGATTCTACAACCCCCTTTCCTTTCCCCTTCCTTCATCCCTAAAATATAAATGGAGACTAAACTTTCCACTACCATTGTCATTGTCACTGATATTGATAACCAACCCATCACTGGTAATTAACCTGTCACTAATAATCAACCTGTCACTTTCATAGATACATCATCATCATCAAACCATATCCAACATGTCACTGTCCCTATGATATCTCATCATCAACATCATGATCAACAAGACCAGATCCACTCACATAAGGCAATATCACCAAGAATCTAACATCATCAATATATGCCTCAAACCATACACCAAAGATGTGCCTCAAGAAAGTGCCATAATCATAAACCATGTATCAAAGATGAGCTTAAAAAACATGCGATATCATTCATGATATTCTTTAAACATGTACCATACACCATTTCATCCATAAACCATGTACCAAATATATGCCAAACTATATCTCATGCAAGTACCATAACATCAATGATATACCTCAAACAATGTGCCAAAGATATGTCTCAACCATGTACCAAAACATCCATAACATACATCAAATATGAGAACTTGTAAGATTCACCACAAACTCAATTTTCCATTTCTGATTATGAAAATTCTATCTGAGGTACTTATGTATGTATTTTCAAACCATTGAAAATTTTAGAGTCTGAAAAATCCCAGGAAATAAGTTATAGAAAAAATGCCAAGATGACTTGTTTAAAACATATTTCAAGACTATTGAGGAACCCTAAATTCCACAGAGCATATATCCAAAATTATTCCGCGCCAATGTGTTAAATTTTAACCATGGATACTCTGAGATATTTCTTCCATATCCTAAAACTTTTAGGGTATTAAACTTCTCAGAACATAAGTTATATCGAAAATGACATACTTTTATGAAGTTTATCCTATTCTAGAGAGTGAAATTGTACAACATGCCACACACTCAATATTTGATATCTAATTCTTAAATTCACTCACATTATACTAAATACCATCCTATTTCCACTACAATTTTCCTCATATAATTGGGATATTTTATGAAGAAGTTATGAATTTTTTACCTAGAACACTTGTTTGAGACTAGTTTCAGGACTATTCAAAAACTCTATCTTCCATAGAGTGTACCTCCAAAATTACAACAACCCATAAGATAAATGTTTTACCACGGGTACTTTGATATGTCTTCTCAATATCTTCCATGTTTATCTATCAGAATCATTCTAGAAACAAATTTATAGTGAAAATGGTATGATAACCTTTAAATAACATACCTTGGAACACAACATCACAAGACTTCATCTTTCCTCATAAATTCTCCCTTCTTCACTTCATCTTCCCTCGGAAATTCACCTTAGATATCCATGGTTACCTCATATAATAGTCACTTGATTTGATGTCACAAATGAACTCCTAGGTTCCTTATTTATACTAGATTTGGAACCCTCTTTTTAGGGCTGACTTGAACCAAATAAAATTCAATTTAATTTTTAATGATTATTCCATTCGGGGTGACTTTACCAACAATATCATTAATATTTATTTTAATATTCATTTCAATGGGGTTGGATTGTAACTTTTTGTTTGGAACACTTTTTAAGGGCTGACTTGCAACCTTTTTTCCTTAGATTTGAGACTTCTTCATTTGCTTTCGGGGCTTCATATTTAATAAGGAAAATCTCCTCATCTGTGAGGAACCACCTAACATACCACCTACCATTGGAAATGGCATGAAGAGGAATGCCCATTTATGAGTCTTTTACACGAATTTTCAATTTCCTTCATGGTATCATTCTTCAATCAACTTTAGTCTCCATGACCACACCATCGGGTCTTTTTAACAACTTAACCACTTGGCCATATTTCTAGGGATTTTTGTATACTTCTTCAAAGCATCTTCCCATGAGGTCCATGCTTAGAGAGACACCATAAGGGGACCACTTTTGAGACTTCTTCAAATACACCCATTACTTGGACTTCTTCTAGACTTGACATCTAGAGTTGACATCAATGACAACTAACTTTGCAACAATATCCCCCTTTGGAATTGATGGAAACACACATACTCCCCCTGTGACATTTCTCCCAATCTTTCTCTCCCCATGTTTTTCTCCCCCTTTGACATCAATGGAAAAGGGTAACTCTGTTTTGGGTTGCTTCCTCTGTCTTCATGCTTCTGATCTTTGTCTCCCCTTTTGACATTAAGGGTGAGAAAATAGCATTCATTTCCAAAGGACACAATCTCCATTAGACCACACAAATATGAATGTACTAGTGCTAGATGTTCTCTACCCTTCCATGTTCTATTTGAGAAACTTTCCCTATGTTGTTTTTAAAAAACGCACCCTTCACATACTTCATCATCCATCTTTATATAAGGAATACCATTCACCATGTCATGCTTCATTAAAAACACCAAAATCTAAAAATTTAAATGTCCCATCCATAAATCCCAAAGCTTGTTATTGATTTCTTCTGTAACATTCAAACTGTGTGAGTTACTTGAATCAAAAGAAAACTTGAAAATTGTGTCTTCAATCATTTCTCCTCTTGGTACTACTGAATTTTTATTTAAATTATCCATGATTAAACATTATTTATTATCAAATAGTAACTTGTAGTTTTTCTCCATCATCTTTCTTATAAAACATAGGCTCTTCTTCAATTTTGGTGTCAACTGAGTGTCATAAATTATATCTTTCCATTTTACTTCTGAAACACTATCATCACCAAATATAACTTTACCACAATAATTGTCATTTATTCTAGTAAACAACTCCTCTTGATATGTCATATGAGTTGAACATCCTGAATCAATATACAAACATTTACTTTCTTCATTATGTTCCATCAAAATTTATATGAATAATTTTTCATTTCTAGTTTCTTCAACAACTTTATTCGCACCTTTATGTTTCATATCACACAATTTTTCATAACAATCTTTCTCGGGATGACCAAATTTGTGACAATAATAGCATTGTGCTCATTCTATTTCTTGATATCCATCTCTTCTTCTTTCTCTTCCATGAGATCCTTCTCTGCTTCTTCCTTTGAACTGACTTGGACTTCTTCCTCTACCTCTTGAAGTAGATACACTTCCCTGTGAATTTTGTTGATATATGTTCTGAGTCTTAAGACCTTGATTATGAAATTGTCCTCTGCTTCTTCCTCATCCTCTATACCCTATAGATAAAGCATTTTTCGTCTGTTCACTTGAAGAATATTTTTCAACAACTAATAAATAACCACATAATTAATCAATTATAATTACATTGAGATCTTTATAAACCATTATACTAGTGGTGAACATTTAAAAATTTGGCACACGACTCTTTAAAATATTCTCAATCATCCTGTTCTCTGGAACTTCTTCACCCAACATTCTCATTTGATTAACAAGATCTTGTATTTTGGTGATATAATCATTCACGGATTTATTAATTTTCATTTTAGCATTTTCAAACTTACAACTTAATCTTTGTAATTTAGCAAATGCTACTCCTTCATATGTGTTTTTTAATATTTTCCATGTTTTTTTTAAATATTGTGTTGCACTGATTCTTGGAAAAAATTATTCATCAAGTACGATGACTAACAAAGAAAGTGCTTCACTATCCCTCTTTATGAGATCCTTTAAATTTTGTTTTTTATATAGCACCCAAAGCCTTGTATCCTTCATCGGAAGGCATATCATAACCATCAATTACAAATTCCCATAAATGTTCTTTGATAACAATTGGTTGCATTATTTTTCTCCAATAAAAATAGTTAATGGTTGTGAGTTTGGGAAGAAAAATATTTCTTGTATTCATTGGAAATGAGAAAGAAAGGATGCAAAATCAACATTCGTTGTCCCAGTTCAACCCGAGATGAAAAAATATGTCCCAAATAGGGACTGAACCACCAGAAAAAATAATATTTTTATTAATTTTTTGAATACAAAGCGAGCTAAAAATCTCAAATCTTTAAAAAATTACAAACAAATCTCCTAATATCCCCCTTTACGAAAAAGTATTTTTTCCCTTTTACAAAGTTTTATGAGAAACACTTTACAAAGAGATTTTTGCATGTCATACACACTCTAACACACATTGCAACTAAAATTGTATTCCCATCATTCGTTAAACAATATATACTTATATGAATAAAGGGAATGACATAAGACATGTCTTAAAAAACTTGAAAACAATCAAGAAGTCGATGGTATCTTACAACACAATCAAGGAAAATATATAATGCACCTAGAGTCCATAGTCACTTGGAAATTCTTGGAGTCCATATCCTAGAGTCCACGCTCACTTGGAAATTCTTTCTTGGAGTCTGTACGTTGCTGAACAAAGAGAATTGGCAAGAAGCTAGCAACTTTAAAACTAGAGATCTTATATTAACTTCCACACTAGGACATGCATCTCTTCCCACGTAGGTTAGAGTCCATCATTCAAAAACACACCAAGATCCTTCCATCAACAAATTTTTTCAAAAGAGGAAACCAAAGGAGTTAGATGCTGCAAAAATTAAAATAAGAAACACTGATTTCAAGAAGGTCAAGCAAGAATTTATTTTTGATGTTGAATTGCATCTGGACACTACTATACACAATGTGCCAAAGTTTAAATTTCATTTATACATATTTAGTGTCTCGAATTCTCTTTGATACCAAATGAACAAATTGAAAACACCAACAAACCATGGATCAACATAATTTACACAATATAATCACTCGCTGAAATAATTTCATTAACAAGAGAAATATTTATACATATGAATGAGCTAACACTCAAAATAGTCATCTCCTAACACCTTGAATTTCTCCATTTCCCCCCCTCAAATTGTGTCTTTCATCCATACATTCCCCTCTACATTATATCGATTTCTTCAATTCGCCTGCATCAATAACTTTGAAGATAAACCCATACAATAGGTGCTATATATTTCCAACGATTACCTATACAAAAATAACTTCTATGATTGCAACAAAGGTTGTCACAACCATTGCATTGGTCATCAACATCATATCCATTGTCATAATTATTCATGGCTTCCTATCAGACAGAAGGATTGAAGGTTTAGGCTTACGCTCTCAGGAAATATAACGTTTTCATTGAACAAAGATATACATGGTAATGTGAGTGAATCAACCACTCCTAACTGACATATCCCCGAGGCTATGGCTTATGTGTTGCAGTTTCTACCAATTGCCTGCAAATCCAACCAATTTGGTATTTAATATTCACTTTTTTGAAGTTATATTGAAGTTGAGGGAAAAATAGGAGGATTATGCATCATTTTCAAAAGGTTTGAGAGCTTGCTTCAAGCCTCAATCACATACATTATTTCAATATATGTTCTTCGAGATATGGATGACCTATTACCCATTTTTTTATCTAGAAATATATAACTGTTGTTGGAATATGCATTATTTCAAATCCATTGTTGGTTTGGTGCTAAATTTCAAAGACAATTACCCATAATGGTCTAGACAGATCAAACACACTCTAATTTTTGAAAAATTGTGGGATGGAATTTGTGAAGGAGAGAATAAAAGTGGACCTACCATGCCTACAATAGATAAGGATCTTGCCATACATTGGGTCATTTTCATGCTTGTGTGTGTCCTTATTAACGCTGGATATTTTATACCTAGGGTTCGTCCAGAGTTGACCAGAAAAAAACCCAAAGCATCAACATTTCAATATTCATCCAAGGCCGATTAAGGTCCCACACAAGATGTAATGAGGATCACAAAGACCATATGGTCTTGTGACAGGGATGAAGAAATAAATACACAAGGATCCATCGAGGATGACATCCATACACTCCATTACCAACAACTTACTATTATCAATATGTAAATCAATACACACACATATCTAAATAACACATGAGTGACACATGATAGATCAAAATTGTTGCATCTTTATTATGAATTCCATTCTGTTGAACACAAGCATACATTAAGAAAACCATACTCAACAACAATAGAGTCTCATGTCCTATTTAGATAATTCCCCATAGTTATAACATATTGTTCCATGTGCATCCTTTTAGAGCTGAGATATATGAAAAAATCATACTTATATTCATAATAATAACAACATTACAATAATACAAAGGCTCAGAGCGAGCTCGACACACAACAAAAAAAAACTTAGTGAATCCTCTAAGAGGGTGTGTAACTCCATTTCTGATGTCACTACTTACTTTTATATTTTTCTCTACTCAGGAGTTTTGTCTCTTTCCTTTCTTCTTCACTTTATCTATTGGATAATAGTATTACATGGTTCTGATTATTTCATGCATTCCACGTATCCTTTCTAGAATCAGGGAAATATTAACTACCTCGTCATCTCATCTTTTGTCAACTCCATGTTCCCTTGTACTGCTAGCAATAATCATTTGATAATGTTTCCCGATGATTCCTTTCTTGATTTCGGCGTGCATCTTCTTGATTTATGGTTCGCATCAAAAATCATATTGGTGCACATTTGATATACCTTGCTCTTAGTGTGAAATATCAAAACTTGGTCCATCATGCACTTATTTGCATTCTCCGCACATTATCTTAGGCAAGAAAACAACTAGAATCGGTGCACACAACTTTGTTTGTGCCTATGCATGTGATTAACTAAAAACTTTGGGTGCCAATAGGCCACCACCACTATTACTTGGTGTGTCCTTGAGCCAACTACCTCATGTAATTACTGCAACTAGAAATGAGTAATATAAAATCATCAACAATGATAGATCAAAGCATCAAACCAAGCTATGGTTGCAACTATGTTTGAGTAAGAGAAAATCATCTATCCGGGATGTAGCTGTAATGTGTAACGTAACATTGATCTAGGTGGAGTTCATGTGGCCAAAGGGTCTGATGGTGTATGTGGTGATGAATTAGGGTTTTTTTTAAAGCACACCATCCATACACCACCATGCTATGGAAAAAAAATATCTTCAGCTCCCTCAAGAGAGAGCATCATCCTCTTCTTGTCTTTTTGTTCTGGTAAGAGAAGAAAAAATACAGGGTCATTTGAGCATGGTGGAATGGAGAGCCCACAAATTTGAGCTACAAACATCAACAAAGATGTTTACCCATGGTGACAATCCAACCAACTTCAGTCTTAGAGGGTTGGTAGACTATTGCATCTTCAAAACATAGTTCAGGGAACTGTGAGGATTGGTGTGGTACTTCGATGGAAAACAAGAGAGTGGTCCCTCATCTTAGAAGATGATGGAAAATCATAAATATGTGTGAAAAATGGATTATGGGTTCCCAAGCCTCATCACCTAATTTGGATGGACTGAGTATTGATAGTCTGCTAAGCCATGCCATGAATTGGAAGCTAGAAAGAGAACTGGGAAAAATGGATGAGGGATGAATGGGGAGAACTGTCAAGTGAATGATGGAGGAAGTTACAGGTGTGGGTGAGAGAGAGTGGGGCATGGAGAATTGGGGAGGTGGTATATATAGAGTGGAGGTTGGGGGAAAGGGAAAGAAATGATGATAGAAAGGTATGAAGGAGGTTATGGATTGGAGAATATTTATAAAGTGGTGGTGAAGCATCACCAATGGGATGAAAAAAATTTAGATCCATTGTACTAGTGATGTTCCTTGTGGAATGTGGCATCATAACTGATTGTGTATCGGTGTCATGTACAAGCTACCAAAATTAGATTTCTTAAACTTTCAATGAACTATATTTCCATGGAACTCCAATGAGACTCATGTGAGTTTGTGATTAGGGCTAAGACCTTGTACTTATGCCATACCATCAACCAATGTTGGAAAATATTGGAAATATGTAAAACTATCATGCTATCCAATCTACTTGTGTGACTAGAGGGGGTGTTGTGCTGCCATAAAGGAAAATTATGGAAAACATATATTCTTCTATATCCTATACATCCTAATCTAACCCTATTCTACATAAAATTAGAGTTGAGAGGGGGAGTTAACTGATGGTTCACCCCTGTGGGACATAATACACCTTCAATCTATTACCATTTAAAAGTCATTTGAACAATTATCCTTGTAATGTTTCCATATTGGAGACACCTACTTCAATGATATAGATTTGATCCAGATTTTATGAGAAGAACGAAATGAATACAGATTATTAATAGATGCTTAACAAAAAATAACAGAGATACAGTAAAACTAGTTTTTTATTCAACAAGGAAATAAGCTGAAACTATAAAATGCAGCAGAAAACAAGCTTGTTGGAATTGTGGTGGCTTATCTATGAGAAGAGATGTGATGGCTGCACTCATTCAGAAGAATATGATGACAATGAGGCTCTGAAGGACTTTTTACAATAAACATGAGTGTCAAAACTTCTATACATCCAAAAAGATTACCCTAGGAAATAAAGCGCCAAAAGTCATGTGGGCCCTGTTTGGGTAAGTTAGTACATCAACTTCCCGGGGTCGTAACTTTTGCATACGATCTCCGTTTTAGGTGCATGATAGCTTGTTGGAAAGATCTATACGATAACTACAACTATTGACAAACCATTCGTTAGATACCCCAAAAAACATCGTTTAAGGCCTCAAAACAACTCTAGAAGTTGAGTACTCGAAAAACTGCTTAAAATAGTAAATTACCAAAATTTCCAGAAAGTTGTTTTGAGCCATCTGGAAAAGGTGGGTGGAAAATGATATCCACCTAGATCAATCCTCCCTCCTTAGGAAGAAATGGTCTCCTTGGTGTTGAGTTCCCCCATCAGATGAGGAAATGTCTACTGAATTTGGCCCCGGGTGAGCCACTTGCCTTGGTGTAGGAGTTGCCCTGCTTTGATGACTCAATAAAGTTGGATCATTTGTTGTCGAGTGACCTTGATCTATGTGTCCACAATATGATCACTGTATTCCTATTGTAGGAAACAGGGTTGAGCTCTTTTGGTGTCAGTTGTTTTTCTTTGTTTGAGGAGTCCAATAATGGTGGGAAATAAGGCCGAAGGAGGTCCACGTTGAAGACTTGGTGCAGGCCAAGGAAATGAGGAATGTTGAGCTCAAAATCATTATCCCCCACAACCTTGGTGATGGTGTACAACCTATAATGGAGTGGGTGAAGCTTACGATGGGCTCTTGTAAGGCGTTCTTTCTGCAAGTGCAACCAAACTTTGTCAGCCACCTGAAACTTATGTGGCACCCGATGTTGATCATGGTGTTGCTTGTACTTGTCATTGGAGTTATGTAGGATATCCTGAACCTGTTGGTGGATGTGCTAGATCTTCTCAATGAACTGGGTGGCTTTGTGAGCTTCAGTTGGATCAGGAGATGAGTCGGTTGAGGTGACCGCAAAGGGAAGTGCAACATCTATGGGACCCAATGGTTGGATTCCAACCCCACTTGAAAGGGGCTATGGACGGTTGAGCTATGCAGGGCTTGGTTGTAGCTATGATGAACATAGGGAAGACTCTCATCCCATGTGTGAGGGTGCTTGGAATTATACATGCGCAGAATATGCATGATCATTCAATTTACGACCTCGGTTTGACCATTTGTTTGGGGGTGGAAGGCCGTGGATTTGGTGAGCATGGTCTCCAACAGTGACCAGAGGCTCAACCAAAATGTGCTAAGAAATATATTGTCCTGATATGAGACAATGGTTTGTGGGATTCCAAAATGTACCCAGACTCATTCAAAGAAGAGATTGACAGTGGATTCTATTGTGATTCTCTTCTTGTAGGAAACCAGAATCGCCATCTTAGAAAAGCGATCAACAACCACAAAAACACAGTCATTTTCCCACTTGGTGGACGGGAGGCCTGACATTTAGTCCATTAATATGGATTACCATGGCTTGTCAAGAGTAGGAAGAGGGGTATGCATGCCTTGTTTCTTAGTGGTCAGTTTGGAAATAGCACAGGAAGTGCAGTACCTGATATACTTGCTAACCTCATGTCGAAGTTTCAACCAGTAGAAATGTTTCTTTAGGATCACCACTGTCTTTTTGATGCCGAAGTGTCCTGCCACCCGACTGTAGCGAGCTTCCCAGATCAACTTTTCTATCTCTCTTGATGGAACACAGATATGGCCCAGATGACACAACAACCCATCCTAAATATGGAAATTATCGACAACTACGTTTTCACGCAACATTTGGTAGGTGGTGGCGAAGTCTGGGTCTGTCTCATAGAGTTGGGGCCATTGAGAGGTCTCATGGCCGCAAGAGTCTAGCACCATGGTGAGTGTCACGACTGGTGGTCTACTGAGGCAATCAGTGACGTGGTTGGTGCTTCATGTTTTATACTTGATTTTGAGGTGGAATTATTGTAAGTATGTGGACCACTTTTGATGGTGGTGATTCTTTAATTTTCCTTGTGTCTTCATGAACTGAAGTGGCTTATGATCAGTGTGGATGATTATATCCTTCCCAAGAATGTAATGTATCCACTAGTGGTAGGATTTCATAATGGAGTACATTTCTTTGTCGTAAGTAGGGTACTTACAAACAACATATGATAGTGTCTCACTATGATAGGCCACGGGTTGGCTGTGCTGAGTGAGAATAGAGCCCACTGCATAGTCTGAAGCATCTGTCTTGATCTCAAAGGGTTGTTGGAGGTATGGTAGTGAAAGTACTGGGGCTGAGCACAAGTGCTAATTCAAATCGTCGAACAATTGTTTTTTGGAACGACCCCACGCAAATGTTTCGTTACCACCACCCCTGGTTATTTGGTTGAGGGACCATGCAATATGGGAGAATCCCAACATGACCCTGTGATAGAAATTGGCAAGGCCCAAAAATCTCTGAAGCTCAGTGAGTGTGGTTGGGACTGGCTAGACACAGATGACTTGGATATTGGCTGGATCCACATGTACGCCATGTTGATCAATGATGTAGCCCAGGTAATGGACATTTTCCATGCAGGAGGGGAATTTTTCCAAGTTGACATATAGCTTGTGCTACCACAGGGTGTGAAGAACCTACTGAATATGTTTCAAGTGTTATTCCCAAGACTTGATATAAATGATAATGTCATCCAGATACACCACTACAAAAGTATTGGTGAATGGTCACAGGATATCATCCATCATCCTCATGAAATTGGCTGGAGAATTTGTCAAACCAAAGGGCATGACCAACCATTCAAAAAGGCCTTCCTTTGACTTGAAGACAGTCTTCCATACACCTGTCTATTCTATCAGGACCTGGTGGTAGCCAAAATTCATATCAATCTTACTGAAGTATTTGGCCCACGTGAGTTGAGAAAGGAGGTTTTCGATTCGAGGAATTAGGTACCAGTTTCTAACTGTGATTTTATTTAGGGCCTGGTAATCAATGCAGAGTTTCCAGGTTCCATCTTTCTTATGTACCAACAAGATTAGGCTCCCGCAAGGTGATGAGATGGGACAAATTTTCCCCTTGTGGAGAATTTCTTGGATCTATTGCTTGATCTCCTCATTCTCTAACATAGAGTGAAGATAGACTGGCCCATTCGAAAACGATGCATCGGGGATCAGATCGACGGGGTGCTTGACATGATAGTGCAGAGGTACCCCGGTAGGTGAGGAGAAGATATATAAGTATTCTTCGATGACCTTATATACTTGGTTTTTTTGTGTGGAGAGGTTGGCCACAAAGACCCTGTATGTGGTTGTGATCTTTCTCTCATTCCGAGAGAGAATCATGAAGAAGACAAACTTCCCCGTCTGAGAGATGACCTTCCTGCATTTCTTGCCAGAGATCAATGAAATAACACTAGGTGGGACTGCCTCGGGTATCCTGTACAATTTCTTGTTCAAAGTAATAATAATACTACGAGGCCTAGACTCATATACAACATGACATTTCCATAAATAAGGTTGTCCCAAAATAACATCACAAACTTCAAGAGGGACAACATCACACAATACCTCATCTTTGAAGGGATAGATGTCATATGATAGTCGACACTATTGTTTGACACAGAGATCGCTTCCTTGGCGGAGCCATCCAATGGTGTATGGTTGTGGGTGTAGAGTTCTCGGTAGGGCCAGCCGCTTGATAACCTCTACTGAGATGAGGTTCTTCTGGCTACCACTATCAATGATGAAGTGCAGTGGGGTGAATTTTACCCACATCTGTGAATGGAAGAGGCGCTCTCCTTATTCAAGATCGTCTGGTTCATCAGGATGGAGCTTGGTGGTAGAAACGGTGGCACTGGGTTGCATGTCAATGATCCATATTCCCCTTTCTAGTTCTAACTCAGATTCAGAACCCACAAATGATTCAGAGGCTTTTACTTCGGCCACCAACGATTGCTTTAAGCGATAGTCATCATTGTTATGCCAAGGGCTATTATGGAAGCACAACACTTCCCAGTATCTTTCTTTGCCTTTCTGGTGTCCTTCTTTTCTTGCGGCTTGGACTAGTTGTCCTGATACTATCCATATTTTCTCTATCCTTTGTTATGTGGGTTGGGGCCACCCTTTCTTGGCTTTTGCTGTGAGGTGTTCCCAAGCCCAAATTTTCACGTCTTTTGTTTGAGCTTATGCTCGATTTTGATGACATATCGGTAAGCTACGCCCAAGGATGATATGTCCATAAATTCCATTTCGTTCTGATGTATCTATGCAGAGCACCACAATACTTGAGCACCATATGTCACTTTGAATATTTGATACTTAGCTTGGTGCGCAAGGTATGGAAGATATTTGTGAACTCTGGCACTGCTTGGTATCTTTATTTCCGCAGTGTGGTCCATAACTTCGTCATGAAAGTCATCATAACTTCCAACATGGTAGTATTGTTCTTTAATAACATCCCTAAAGGATTCCCAGGTGGTCATGACTGTAAATAACGAGGGTTCCTCTGTTTCCTTTTTCTCACATAAAGTTCCCCACCAATATTTGAGATGGGGAACGACTTTGAGGAGCCCAAAAGTAATATTTTCTCTATCGAAAAGTTATGGACATAAAAATACCCTTCTAGTATATTCAACCACTTGTATACAGAATCTGCATCTATCTGACCTTCAAATACAGGAATATCAAAGTTTTTTTATACCTTGAAGGGGGAGACGCCTCCGCTCGAAGAAGATGCATCACATGTTGGTAGTCGTTGAAGGATTTGCGTGAAACTATCCATCATCTCCTTCCTCTATTGCATGAGGGTTTCCTCAAGAAACATTTTGAAATGATATCTTGTCCCATCATCTTTCTTTTCTCCTATCATGAGAGGTCTCTTGGGCGTGCGAGAGCTTTGTTCCTCAAGAGTAACAAGCTTGAGACCCAATTCTTTGTACTGTGACCTCATTGGGGACATGCATTAAGATGACAAGGAGAATACCGTTTTGATACCACTGATCCATATTTTATGAGAAGAAATAAATGACTACAGATTATTAATAGATGCTTAACACAAAATAACATAGATACAGTAAAACCGGTTTTCTATTAAACAAGGAAATAAGATGAAACTGTAAAATGTAGTGGAAAACAAGCTTGCTGGAATGGTGGCGGCTTATCTCTAAGAAGAGATGTGATGGCTGCGCTCATTCGCAAGAAGATGATTACAATGAGGCTTTGAAGGCCTTTTTACAATAAACAAGAGTGTCAAAAATCATACACATCCAAAAAACTAACCCTAGGAGATGAAGTGCCAAAAGTCATGTGGGCCCCGTTTGGGTAAGTTAGTACATCAACTTCCCGTGGTCGTAACTTTTGCATATGATCTCCGTTTTAGGCACACGATAGCCCGCTGGAAAGATCTATTCGAGGAACAAAACTGTTGAAAAAACATTTATGATGATTTTTTTTTATCGATAGATACCCAAAAAAAAAATTGTTTAGGGCCTCAAAATGGTTCCAGAAGTTCAGGACCTGAAAAACTGCTAAAAATAGTAAATTACCAAAAATTCCAAAAAGGTGTTTTGAGCCAGCTGGAAAAGTTGGGTGGCCACCTATAACCACCTTGATCAATACTAGTTGAAAAGTACCCAACCAGTACATACATATTTTGCCAGGGTGTTGTAAATAATTGTTGTCATACATCAAAACTAAAGAGCCAGGCTAAAGGATTTTCTAGTAGATGTTGCGATCATTCCATGCTTTCTATCTTTCATTTTCAGCCACCTGGATGAATCCTAACATATTATGTTCCTCCTCTATCTCCATGATTTCACCTAATGTGTGTTGAAGGGACTGTTCATCTGTCATCTAGGTTTCCAGGGAAACTCGGAGGCTAGGAACCACAAACTCTATCAACATGACTACTTATTTTCCATAGAAAAATATGAATGGTGTGTGATTTTTCAAACTTTTGCACGTAGTTTAATACAACCAAAATACTGTAGGGATCCTCTGATCTTAGTTGTCAGATTGCACATTACGAAATTTGGTTAAAGAATGCTCTAAACATTTAATAAAAGATTCAACCATACCATTAGCTTGAGAGTGATAGGGAGTGCTATTCTTGTCATGGATCATGAACTCCTGAGTGAGTTGTCGAATGGTCTCATTTAGAAAATGCGATACCTGGTCGCTCATCAACACCCTTGGAAAACTGAATCTCGTAATCACATTCTCAAAAATGAATTGCACCACCATTTCTGCTATACAATCCTTAACTTGTGTGATTTCATCCCATCTTGTTAGATATTTTTTGGTCGTAATGATGTAGTGTGCCCCTTTTGATGCGTGGGAGCATTGATGAGACCCACAAAATATATTTCCCATTTGTTGAATGACTCTAAGGAAACAAAGGAATCTAATCTATCCTACACGGATTTCCAATTTGCTGACATACATCACAACATTTCTAATAGTCCTTGGCATCTATAAAGAGTGAGGGCCACCAAATCCCCACACACAGTACCTTGAGTATTGTTTCCTTACCTGCATTATGTCCTCTAGAAATAACCTCATGTGATCCTTACAAAAAAGGGTCATGTTCATGTTCTAATGTGAAATAGTGAAGGATGTCGTATGTTCCCATCTTATACAACTGCTAAGAAATTAAATGATAATTTGCACTGAAGATTACCATTTTCCAACACTGAGCTTGGGTATACCATGGTGGAGGTTTTTCTAACATGATAAATTTAGTGATATCATCCAATTGATTAGGAACACCTTCGAATCATAAGTTTTTTTCATTTGGGAGTTCATCATATAGACTTCAACTTTCCTCTCCAGTCTTAAGTTGACACAAATGATCTAGTCCAACATTGTACTTACCCATCTTGACCACAACTTCAAACTCAAACTCATGGAAGAGAAACAACCAAAGGAATATTCACCTCCTAAAATTTTCTTGTTGAGAAAATATTTAAGAGCATAGTGATCTATAAATAATTTGAAAGGGGTCCCTAGAAAGTAATGGTGAAACTTCTACAATGCATATACCATGGCAAGGCCCTCACGATCTTTTTGTCATGCACTGCAACTCTCTGCATGTTATTTTTTCTTTGATGGCTCTTTGTGTGTCGTGCCAAAATAGTTTTGGTTGGGAAGAATTGAACTTAGGAGGGGGTTGTTCTTCCTTTATTATATTCCCCTCCAACTTCTAATCCCATATCTCAACTTTCTTGAAGTCCCTTCCTATCTTTGCTTCTCCTCGGGTTACCACCTGGACATCAAATTCCTCATTTTTATTCTTATTTTTGCACAACTTCACATGCACCATATTGAAATGTGTCTTATTTTATTCCCACTTCTTCACTAAGTCAGGATAGTTTTCTATGACATGTTCTAGGCTATAGTAGTATGCACGACTTGGTGAAAAATGTTGATACACGGGCAATTTATCCACAATTGAAACAAGTGGGTGGACTACCTCTACCTCCACCATATCCTTTACTAGAACTGTGCTCATATCCAACTATGGGACCTCCTTGGTATCCTCCTCTCTCTGCACTGCCATGATCATCGACCTTCTTTTCTTCCTATATCTAGAATGCATTGTGGGTATTTTCTTTCATCAATTCTAGTGACCGACAGTTATTGACATCACATCCCATGGATTTACATAACTCACATAATGGATTATGATGCGTCTTTTGATAATTTTCAAATTTTGGAAGTGGGGTGGTACATGGCCCCATTATCTACATATCTCACACCATTCCCTCTGGGACCCAGTATGGAATGGACTTGGTGTGCCCACTACCACATAATTTGGAAGTATAGGTCACTCGTCCCTATGATGCCCCTCAATGCGACATGTGGTACACCATAAATTCTTGCGTATGAATTTTTTCTTTGCCACATCTTGTAGTTGGAGCATTTGATTGGCAAGTTGTGACTACATCTGCACCAATCCCATCGATGTCTCAGCCCCTCTTGGTGTAGCTTCTAGGTGCATTGCAATTTTTTTCACCTCTGCTTGAGTCATCAACCTCTGTTGGGTGAGAGGGACTCAAATATGGGGAAGAAACCCCTCAATAAACCACTCTCTATGCTGTACATACCTAATTTGAAACTCCAGTCTATCCAACAAAATATTAAATTATTGGTCATAATTCCACATAGTTTCTCCTTATTATTTCTTAATCCCCTTGATCTCGGTAATACACTTATATTTGGACTTGGGATTTTGAAATTCCTTCAGTAAATCCCTCTTGATCTCTGTTAGAGACTTTGTCTATCCCATTGGAACAATGGCCTTGTACTTCATGTACCACGTCAAGGCTCTATCTATGAACGTGGTTTCCATCTCCGCAGTCTTTGCTACTTCTTCTATGAACCTCTTCATAGACCATATTTCTTCGCACGTGAAACAATGTTGTTCTAAACCATATTTACCCATTCCATGGAACACGAGTAGCCTCAGGGAATTTTCTTAATTCTCCATCATCAATCTCAAACAAACTTCTCCTATCTGACTACTAGGTGTCAAACTCCTTGCTACTGATACTCCTCTTGGTGAAGTGGCACTGAATTTTCCTTATTCTTCACTCGACTCTTCTCTTCTATCTCCTTCTACTCTTTCTCCTACTCCAATCACCTCTCTTCTTGATTCTAAACATGCAAGGGGATCTTTCAAAGGGGGGGTAAATCCATATCCTTCTAACATTTCTTATGAGGGGACCCAAATATTTTCTTACCTGCATATGTGCAAGACCATATAAAATCATCAATTCTTCTCCCCCATAACTAGGGAATCCTTCATCTTCCTTCCTTTTTGATGCTCCTCCACTCTATGCCTCATATTCCTCTAAGGTTTCAACACTCCGCAATAGACAAGGTGTTTGGAATTCATCACCTCGACCCCTAGGAATACTACTATTACTACTAATGGTATCCCCATTGGGTACCCTACTCTTGACATTATGCCTCTTCGCAAATCGATTGTTTCCTATGCTCAATTCTGGAACAATGCATTATTCCACACTTCCTCCTAGTGCAGTCTCTTTTCTCTTCATCCTAGGCCAGACCGCTCATCGTGTGCCACTTGATATCTTATTTCCACCTTTTTTCTCTGTTTTCCTTCTTATATCAACTCTTCTTGTGTACCTCTCGACTCTCTCTCTCTCCCCTCTACTGTTCTGGGTCCATACCATTCCTCACCTCATTCTGACAACTTCTGGATCCTCCTCAATGAATCCATCTCCTCTTTGATTTCCCCCCTTCCGTTTCACCCCCCACCCAAGTACTAGGGGAGTATACTCAACCATCCTGTTGGGCTCCATGTCCATCAACCCTTTTTTCCATGACCAACATCTTGATCCAAAGTGGAATTTCTTCCAACATTCATTTTATCACACCTTCTAATAATTTTCTTTCAGCCTCACTGAAATAATCAGTGTACTTCACAACAAATTCAATGACATATCCCTTATTTACTCGATAAAACCAGAAGTGAATAGCCCGATTCTACTTATTATCCAATGCCTTCAACCTATAAAGTGTGGCTTGATCCCAACCCACTAGGTCTAGAGGCCACAAGGAAGAATTGGTAAAAATATTCCTTTCCATCCATTCATACAAAAAATAGAGAAATTCAACAAAGAATGTATCATGCATATCAATATAAAGATAATTATATTTCCATCTCTTCACATTCACTCTCAGAACTTGAGTTTCTCACAAGGAAAACTCATGATCCTTTGCAATTATCTAGTCTTAAATTTCCTCCTGAGATGGATACCACCTCATCTCTTTCCTTCATCCTCGAATACAATACTTTCACATCCCAACAACATAACCATTTTTTTGTTTGTTTTCATGCTTGCACTAATCCTTCTTAATTTTGGGGAGTTTAGACCCAAGGTTTTTCCAGAGTTGAGCAACAAAACCCCCAAAGCCTCACTATTTCAATATTCAACCAAGGCCAAAGAAGGTTGTTGACGGGCGAAATTGACCGCTTGTCAACTGGAGGAGTGGATCCAGTCTGGGGTTGTCTAAATAACCCAAGCCGTTTGAATTAACCCACTCCGACAGGTTTAGCGGCTATGTTGGCAGATCTAAGTCCTAAGAAAGTGAAAGAAAAACTAAACTAAAGAAACTAATCTAAGTAAAAAAAAGCAGCTACAACAAACTATATATATATATATACAATTAACTAACTAACTAACAATAATCCTACTTATTAAATGTTTAGTGATCAACACAATTAAATCTCGATTATATATGTACAGTATTTACAGAATACAAATTTTAATCGAAATTTGTGAAAATCATTTGTAAATTGTCTTATGACAACAAAGTTATATTTTTTATTTTTATGATTTTTATGAGAAAGAAATAAAATAAAAGCTATCTAAGCTAATCAATAGGAATAGTAATCTGCGCTGAGAAATGAAATATTAACTATCTAACTAAGTAATAAAAAATACAATTTGTATTATATATCTATCTAAACTACAGTGAATCCTTATATTAATTAAACTATTGAAATAAAATAACAAACTGACCTTAAATTAGCGCTTCCTATTTGTCCTGTGCACTGCATTCGATTTAGCTATTTGATGGGAGAAACCCGCACCAGATTTTCCACAAGCTTCTTGTAAACAGGAATCAACAACTCTCTTTGAATACGGATGACAGAACAAACAAGACATAAAACAACAACAATTTTATAATTTATAGATCATCACATTTAGATAAATCCCAGTGCGAAGATTTGTACATAATCGTTCATTTAACAAAGAAGATAAGCCTTCTATTCATTAAATTCAAACTGAGTAATTACTCTGAGTAAAATGAGATACATCAAATATGGACAAAATTTAAATCATAACGCATCAACCTGTAACAAATCTTGATATCTAAAGTAGTCAATAATTTGATTACAAATTAAAATGCACAACAACTTAAACAAAAGTAAGATAAGTTGAAAGCTAAAGTTATTACAAAACATCCACTTTCATTCGAGTCTGTATAATCAGTCCATAGTCTCTGTTCTCCCAACAGTGATGGGTTCTTTACAAAAAATAAAAAGTATATAAAGGCCACAGGATAAGACAATCCTTGTGGAAAATATCAAAATTGTTTGCAAAAATCTGGGAACAATCTCCCAGATTCCTATTTCTGCCTAAGGCTAACAACCTAAACCAAAACTATGTAACGAAAAGCATGTTCTGAACTGCCACAGCAGGTCCAATTCCCATTGAAATTCGTGTGTACCTGTAGAAGGACAAGACTAAACAATTTTAGATAGTGTTTTAATTGTAAAATCAACAAAAATCCAAATTTTATGACTAGCTACAGAATCTCACGATTCTGTAGCTAGTCATATTTACAAACAAAATCATTTTAAATTAATCCAAACAAAACAGAACTGTATTCGATTTAGCCAACAAATCTTTTATACTAATTCAGAGCAAACACAATCGGCTATGCTAATTCTAAACAAACCAAATCATATTAAATCGATTCAATCAAAACAGAACTATATTCGATTTAGCAAACAAATCTTTTGCAAACCCAATCGTTTGTACTAATTCAAAACAAAATCATTCTTTCAAATTCAAAATAGACAGGATCGTTGTAAAAACATTGTTGAAATATCATACCTTGGCTATAGAGATACGATTTGGTTAGGATAACTTGGAATTAACAATGGTCGTGGCTGCATCAACATTTTTGAACACGATAGAACTCGTGGTATTTTGCCTCTTATCGTTGGCTTGCAGTCTATCATTTTCCTTAGACAACACAGTCACCCGTTCCTCCAAGGATTTAATTCGGGACTGCAACAAAGGAACATTTGTGTAGTATCATTCGAGCCAAGAGTTGCATTGAGTGCACTGTGTTTGATCGGGCCGTGGCATTACAGGTGAGGCATCTTTTACATTACCAGGGTTTCCACTGTCAAACTTGATCCCGGGGAAGCTAGGGTCATCCTTAAGGCATGGTGGGAGGTTGGATGCATAGTCATAGGGTTCAACAGAACATAGGCTGTGTGAATAAGGGTACTCCTCGGTCAAAAAACATTCAACCTCAGAATCCGAGTCTTCACTCAAAGCAATTGGATTCTGGTCAGTGTTTTGTTTGGGCTTGTTATGAGCACACCTAGATACCCATCATGTAGCCTTCTTACCTTTGTTGTTGACATCTGTATTACCCTTTCCTTTCTTCCTTATATGCCTCTTAACAATCTTAGCATTGTCTTTCGAACATGGGCCAGGCATGGTGCCCGGTAGGTCAATGTTGGGGCAGGTCGAGGGTTCGACAATGGGTAGGAGGGTAGGAGGTGGCACGACAGGCCCAACAAGGGTTTCAGTGACCACGGTCTTGTCCACTTGACCACATTCAGGAGTGGAAAATCCATTCCTCAACAGGAAAACTTTCCAACAGTCACCACTTAGCCTCAAATGATGAATAATAATGATCTTAATCAAACAATGATGGAAGAGGCTGGAGGCAGCCTTTTCCCTCTTATAACATTTGGCCATTTTATACAGAATACGAAGGAGGTAGTGAGGAATATTCAAAGGGAAATCTATGATGTTCATAAGAAGCCAGAGATGGTAAAGAAACACTAAACCATATCAACCTTCGCAAGTCACGAATTGCTTAACAATGGCCAATAAATCATGCCACCTAGACTTAAGGGCAGTGACTGGCATACCTCTATCACAACTGACAATTTTCCTCGATGTAAACAGGAGCGGCCATGGCACTTCATCCACCTTATAATTCTTAAACGACATCTGCCCTTTAGCTGGAAAAACAGTGGCTGAGCTGAGGAATTCTCCATTCAGTTCGAGCTGGATGTCTCCAACTTTGGCCCTACATTCGTCGAATGTGAGGGAAAAATGCTGGGCTACCGCGAGGTTGAAACCCTCGAATTTTTGGATAAAAAATAACCACCCACTACTCTCCAGGTCCTCATGAGAGTTCTCGAATATTGATCTAACTTTTGACTACTAGTTGATGCTGATCTAACTTACGTTTTTCTTGAGCTCTTACCTCTTCTAGTTTTATTAAAGCGTTAATTCGATTCTCCAAAGGGGGGCAATCTTCTTCTTGTATTTTCTGTGATAACTGTAGTGAGGGAATAAGAATATGCGGTGGTAGAATTGCTTCTCTTCCATAGATGAGAAAGAAGGGAGAGTTACCTACAATATTTTTCGGCGTTACTCTATCAACCCAGATTGCGTTTAACAGTGCATTATGCCAATTTTTGTGATTTTCAGATACCGTTCTCTTGATGATTTTAATCAGGTTCTTATTAGTTGATTTTGCCATTCCATTACCCTGGGGGTAATAGCTGGAAGAATAATTCAATTTAATTCCCTTTTCTAGAGCGAACTCTCTCATCTCAAGAGACGAAAAATAAGAAGCGTTATCAAATACTAAACAGTCAGGGATACCAAAACGAGTAATAATATTTTAATTTAAAAAGGCAATTACCTGACCGGTATTCATAGTTCTTAATGTGGCAGCTTCAGACCACCTGGTGAAGTAATCTGTGGCTGTTATGATAAATTTATGCTACTATGAGGATGGTGGATTGATTGGACCTATAATATCAAGACCCCACTGCTGAAAAGGGGAGTCTACTGAAACAGGCTGCAAAGGAAAGGCTAGTTTCTGTATCCGTCCAGATGCTTTTTGACAAATAATACACTTGCAACACAAGGCGTGAGCATATTTAAAAATTGTAGGCTAGTAATAGCCTTCTCTTAAAACTTTATGGGCAGTGGTGTCCCAACCAAAATGCCCACCAGCTTCTCCTGCGTGCAATTCTAGTAAGACCTTTTCTGCTTCATCTTTCTCACGACAACGCATTAGTACTCCATCAAAATTTTGATGAAACAGAATACCATTAATCAGCTGAAAGGAGGCATATTTTAATCTTAACTCTCTTCTTTTAGTAGGATTTAGGTGACGAGGGGCTGACCCATGTTCAAGACAAAATTTTATATCGTCATACCAGGGACTGACAGAGTTTTGTGCACAATAGATTGAATTTTGATTGTGTTGTCCTGGGTTAGACATATCGTTTTCTTGTTGTTGTCCTACTGCTGAATAAACAACTAACTTTCATAACCCTTGGCCTCTCACTATTTGAGCTGAGGTGATTTCTATGTCATACTCTTGCAAGGAGGTAACCCAGTTCGCCCTCTTTTCGCCTAGTTCTTTCTGCACTAACAGATTTCTAACAGTTGGGTAAGGGACAATAATTTTCGTCTTAGATTTCAAAAGATAAGATCGGAAATGCTTGAATGATTTAAAGACAACATAGGCTTGTTGATCTACCGTTGTTTAATTAAGTTTCGCGCCTTTAAAAGCAAAGCTCATAAAGGCAATAGGTACTTCATTGTTTTCAACGTTCTTTTGAGTTAGGACAACAGCGTAGGAGCGGTCAGAAGCAAATGTGTAGAGAGTGAAGTCTTGAGAAAAGTCGGGGCTCATGAGAGAAGGAGCATCTTTTATGGCCTTTTTTATTGAATTGAAAGCTTGGTTTTCTAAGGGTCCCCAATGATATTGTGCGTCTTTCTTAATTAAATTCTGTAAAGGTCTCACCATTTCGGAGAAACTGGGGACAAATCTCCTGACAAAGTTTATCTGGCCTAAGGAAGACTGCGTAGACTTTTTAGATGAGGGAGGGGGGAGTTTCGAGATGACTTGAGTCCTTTCAGGGTCGATAATCATCCCTTTTCTTGACACAATAAATCATAAGAGCTTACCCTGTTCTACTGCGAAGATAGATTTTTTAGGATTCAAGGAAATGTTGTATTTACGACATCTCTGTAGAACGACTCTTAAATGAGCTAGATGATCAGTTTTGTTTTTGGAAAATATAGTAACATCATCTAAGTAAACTACGACAGATTGATTGATTAAGCCTCGGAAAGTGATATCCATCGCTCTCTGGAAAGTGGCACCGACATTAATGAGTCCAAAGGGCATTTTCCTATAAGCATAGGTGCCCCATGGAGTGCGGAAGGTAGTTTTAAGTTGGTTTGGAGGAGACATCAGGACTTGGTTGTACCCTAAAAAACCATCCAATAAGGATAGTCTTTCAGAACTAGATACCTATTGAAGGATATGTTCCATGGGTGGGACAAGGTAGTTGTCTTTATCAGATGCTCTATTAAGATTTCGGAAATCGACGCATAGTCGGATTTCACCACTTTTATTCCGGACGGGGACAAGGTTAGAAACCCACTGCGTGTGTCTAACTGGGAAAATTATCTTAGCATTCAGGAGTTTATTTAATTCTTTTTTGACGGTCGGTTCGAGCTTAGGGTGAATTTTTCTTAACTTTTGTTGAAAGGGTATGGTTTGGGGCTTCATAGGAATGATGTGTTGTATGATGTTAGGGTCAAAAGTTTTAAGGTCGTTATACATCCATGCAAAAGCATATTTGAATTCTTTAAAAAATTTAATAAATGCGGCTTTCTCTTGTTCAGAACACCCCAACCCTAAATTAATGCACTGTGGATTGTCACTAGTTCCCAAGTTTACTTTTTCATACGATAACGAGGAACTATTGTTTTTACAGTTGACCGATTTTTTGAATTTGTCTTGAAGATCATAAATTTTTTCTAATCTAACTACAGATTTAGGGATCGAATTTACCATGTCCGATGAAGATTCAGGAGATCTCGGATCTGGTATTACCGTGAAATCGCGCAGATTGTCGTCATGAGTGCATTCATCAATCACTGCGCCTTGGAAAGTTTCTTCTATATGCAGGAAGATAATAATATGTTGATCGTCGTCGAAGACTCTCCAATTCGTGATGTTGTCAGGAACAGATGGCCTGAACAACAGTTCGACGGAGAATGCATTCGGGGACAAGCCTTCTGCAGGAAAGAGTTTCGAAACTACGTTAGCTAATAGATCAACTTCAAAATTATTCAATCTAGGAATAGAATTTATATTAAAAGCAAAAAACTTATTCATTAAATTCCATACCTCAAATTGGTAGCTTTTAAGATGTGGAGACAGACAGTGGATAGAATCTCTTACCTGTCTAACCACGATTTCTAAATCGCCAAAGACAGTCAAATTTTGAATGTTCACATCTAACGATTTTCTGAGGCCCTACAATAAAGCCTCATATTCTGCTGTGTTATTAGTACATTCAAATTCTAGCCTACATGCAATCAGGGTTTTGTTACCTGCTGGATCAATAATAATGCAACCTGCACCCGATTCTTCTTTGGACTTTGACCCGTCAAAGTAAAGAGACCATATTTGATTTTTATTGGGTGCATGAGACCATTGTGTAGAAACTGTTGGTTGATCATATGCTACAATCTCGGACTGTTGTTATAGATTAATGATAGTTGAAGTCTCAGCCATGAAATTGCCGAAAAAGGTATCCATCCCTTGTATTTCGGGTGAATCGGTAGAAGGTGTAAATGGTTCATTGGGATCATTTAAATCTGTGACTGTGAGATTTAGGTAGCGTTCACGATTTACCTTGATCTTGTTGGTCTTGCCATTCTCGGGCAGCCACAGGTGAGACCAATCCGTCGTGAAATAGACGTGTAGCTGCTCTGACCAGTCTCTGCTTAAAAACAAACCATAAACTTCTGGAATATCCACAACAATAATATCAATCACTTGATGAACTTTGGGGTTAGACGATAATCTTATAAGCACATTCCTTAATTCGCCTATAACTTTAACACTAGTTCGATCAAGTTGGATTATTTTTAAGGTGGATGGTTCAACTTCAGCATTAATCTTCTGACACACAGACCATGGCATTACATTGGATGATGCTCCTGAATCTACCATACAATTGTGCACGTTTCTATTAAATATTTCGAAAGTTAACAAAAATGGAGGTACATTTCTGCGAGTACTAATGGTGGAAGCTTGTGGCTTTTTACTCGCAACCTCTAAAGCTAATTTATCTACATTTGTTAAATTATTTACACGAAGGCTTCCTTTCTCGTGAGGATCAGAATTGTTGTTAGCGGAAACCTTTTGAGGAACTTTTGGATTGTTCTGAACAACCTTGTTACTGCTTGAATTACTGTTTTTGCTATTCTCTGTGATATTCTGTAACATTTTTTGTAGCAGAAACAGAAGTTTTAATAATTCATAAACATAAATGTTAGCCCTTAAATTTTTTAGATCTTCAACTAAATCATAATCTAAGTGGGGGTTTACATGACTCTGTTTAGTCTCAGCTAGTTTAGATTGTTTTGGGGGCAAATTCGTAGTGTTTTCGGAAGAAGGTTTGTTTGCTATCTTACTCCTAGTATTGTAGGGATGTACCGTCTCGAAATTAGCTTGAAAGATGTTATCCGAGAAGTGTCCAAAAATGTTCGGAGAAGATTCTTCTTCTTCAACTGTCTCTTGTTCAACTACCTCCTCAGAAATCTCAGGAGGCATCAAGTTATCCTAGGCTTCTAGAATCGTTTGAAGAGCGAATTGCAGGCTTTCTAGATTTAGGCCCTCGGTATTTGAATTAGGTCGATTAGGAAAAGGCTTCATGAATGGGGGTTTGTAAGGCCCTTTGCTCGAAGAAGCTTCTTCGGCCGTCCTTTTCAAATCTATAACTTGATTTGACAGTTTTTGAATGACTTTTGTTAAGTTTTCTAAATCTGAGATTTCAGGTTGTGTTTTATTTTGAGTAGGTCTAGGAAGGATTTCGATTTTCCTTTTGGAAGATGAACTAGTCTCTGTTTCGTTGCTAGTAGTGTCTTTTAAACTAAGGATGTCTTTCTCAATTTGACTGGCCTCTTCAAAGGCCTCTAACAATGTGTCTTTCTTAGATCGCTTTACCCAAATGGATATACTTTGATGTAAGGCTTTAGTATAGTATGCTATGATAAGATTCTCAACAGGCATTGAATCCGTAGGGATTCGGTTCTTTAGTGTTAAGAATCTTTGGTTAAAGTCTTTGATTTTCTCTTTGGGGTTCATTCTTAAACTAGAAAGCTCCATGACTAGGACTTCTAGAGACTTATCGTCTCCAAACTTCTAAAGAAAGAAGGATTCAAACTTCTCCCATGACACAATGGTATGGGGCTGCTGGGAAAAGTACCAAGTAGATGCATTGCCCTCAAAAGTATAGGGGAACAACCTATAGAATACGTCTTCGTGCTCGACATTACAAATTCTAATGGCTAACATAAACTTTTTAATGTGATCTTCGGCGATCTATTTAGAGTCAGGGTCAAACTTGGGAAACCACTTCTCTGGGTGTTTGGGTAAGGGATGCTAAGGCCCAGGTATGGCTACTGCATCTTGTTCGAGCTAGGGTCTGGAAGGATTGTTCTAGTTGGCCATTGGTGTAGGTAGTGTGGAAGGCTAAGAAGAGGAACTTCCTTCGTCAGAAGAGTCTTCTCCAAAAGAAGAAGGAGATGATGGAGGTGGTGAGGGTGGTATTCTAGATCCTCCTTCAGCTGGAGTGAGGATTGGATCTGTTGGGTTTAAAGTGAGGTTAGTTCCTCCAAGTTGTTCTCTGATATCAGAGAAATCTAAAGGTTGGTCCAAAGGTCGATTTGGTTGTCTTAAACGGTCAAAGGCACTATGTGTTCTTATGAGAGATTGTCGGACAATCTCTTGTACGTCACCACCTATAGGATTTGGGGTTACTGGTTCAACTGTGATCCGTAGATCGTCGTTTGATGTGGTTGTTGTTTGAGGGATGATATTGTCATTTGAATGACTTATTGTCACTATAGGTGAGTGGTTGGGTGGTGGAGGAGTCTTATTACCACATCGTTCCATTAATAACTTTCATGCCCTCCTAGCGCTATTTGTTGACGGGCGAAATTGACTGCTCGTCAACTGGAGGAGTGGATCCGGTCCGGGGTTGTCTAAATAACCCAAGCCGTTTGGATTAACCCACTCCGATGGGTTTAGCGGCTCCATTGGCCGATCTAAGTCCCAGGAAAGTGAAAGAAAAACTAAACTAAAGAAACTAATCTAAGTAAAAAAAAGCAGCTACAACAAACTATATACAAATCTAAAACTATATATATACAGTTAACTAACTAACAATAATCCTACTTATTAAATGTTCAACTATCAACACAATTAAATCTCGATTGTATATGTACAGTATTTACAGAATACAATTTTTAATCGAAATTTGCGAAAATCATTTGTAAATTGTCTTATGACAACAAAGTTATTATTTTTTATTTTTATGATTTTTATGAGAAAGAAATAAAATAAAAGCTATCTAAGCTAATCATTAGGAATAGTAATTTGTGCTGAGAAATGAAATAATAACTATCTAACTAAGTAATAAAAATACAATTTGTATTATATATCTATCTAAACTACAGTGACTCCTTATATTAATTAAACTATTGAAATAAAATAACAAACTAACCTTAAATTATTGCTTCCTATTTGTCTTGTGCATTGCATTCGATTTAGTTGTTTGATGGGAGAAACCTGCACCAGATTTTCCACAAGCTTCTTGTAAACAGGAAGCAGCAACACTCTTTGAATATGGATGAAAGAACAAACAAGACATAAAACAACAACAATTTTATAATTTACAGATCATCACATTTAGATAAATCCCAGTGCGAAGATTTGTACATAATCGTTCATTTAACAAAGAAGATAAACCTTCTATTCATTAAATTCAAACAGAGTAACTGCTGTGAGTAAAATGAGATACATCAAATATGGACATAATTTAAATCATAACGCATCAACTTGTAACAAATCTTGATATCTAAAGTAGTCAATAATTTGATTACAAATTAAAATGCACAACAACTTGAACAAAAGTAAGATAAGTTGAAAGCTAAAGCTGTTACAAAACATCCACTTTCATTCGAGTCTGTATAATCAGTCCATATTCTTTGTTCTCCCAACAGTGATGGGTTCTTTACAAAAAATAACAAGTATATAAATGCCACAGGATAAGACAATCCTTGTGGAAAATATCAAAACTGTTTGCAAAAATCTGGGAACAATCTCCCAGATTCCTATTTCTGCTTAAGGCTAACAACCTAAAACAAAACTATGTAACAAAAAGCATGTTCTGAACTACCACAGCAGGTCCAATTCCCATTGAAATTCATGTGTACCTATAGAAGGACAAGAATAAACAATTTTAGATCGTGTTTTAATTGTAAAATCAACAAAAATCCAAATTTTATGACTAGCTACAGAATCTCATGATTCTGTAGCTAGTCATATTTACAAACAAAATCGTTTTAAATTAATCCAAACAAAACAGAACTGTATTCGATTTAACCAACAAATCTTTTATACTAATTCAAGGCAAGCACAATCGACTATGCTAATTCAAAACAAACCAAATCATATTAAATCGATTCAATCAAAATAGAACTATATTCGATTTAGCAAACAAATCTTTTGCAAACCCAATCGTTTGTACTAATTCAAAACAAAATCATTCTTGCAAATTCAAAATAGACAGGATCATTGTAAAAACATTGTTGAAATATCATACCTTGGTTGTAGAGATACGATTTGGTTAGGCTAACTTGGAATTAACAATAGCCGTGGCTGCATGAACATTTTTGAACACGATAGAACCCGTGGTCTTTTGCCTCTTATCGTTGGCTTGCAGTCTATCATTTTCCTTAGACAACACAGTCACTCGTTACTCCAAGGATTTAATTTGGGGCTGCAGCAGAGGAACATCTATTTAGTATTGTTCGAGCTAAGAGTTGCATTGAGTGCACTGTGTTTGATCGGGTCGTGGCATTACAGGCGATGCATCTTTTACATTACCAGGGGTTCCACTGTCAAACTTGATCCCGGGGAAGTTAGGGTCATCCTTAAGGCATGGTGGGAGGTTGGATACGTAGTTATAGGGTTCAAAAGAACAGAGGCCGTGTGAATAAGGGTACTCCTCGGTAAAAAATCTCTCAACCTCAAAATTCGAGTCTTCACTCAAAGCAATTGGCTTCTGGTCAGTGTTTTTTTTGGGCTTGTTACGAGCACACCTAGATACCCATCGTGTAGCCTTCTTACCTTTGTTGTTTACATATGTATTACCCTTACCTTTCTTCCTTACAGGCCTCTTAACAATCTTATCATTGTCTTTCGAACATGGGCCAGGCATGGTGTCCGGTAGGTCAATGTTGGGGCAGGTCGAGGGTTCGACAACGAGTAGGAGGGTAGGAGGTGTCACGACAGGCCCAAGACCACGGTCTTGTCCACTTGACCACATTCGGGAGTGGAAAAGCCATTCCTCAATAGGAAAACTTGCCAACAATCACCACTCATCCTAAAATGATGAATAATAATGATCTTAATCAAATAGTGATGGAAGAGGTTGGAGTCAGCCTTTTCCCTCTTATAACGTTTGGCCATTTTATACAGACTGCGAAGGAGGTAGTGAGGCATATTCAATGGGAAATCTATGAAGTTCATAAGCAGTCGGAGATGGTAAAGAAACACTAAACCATGTCGACCTTCGCAAATCATGAATTTCTTAACAATGGCCAATAAATCATGCCACCTAGACTTAAGGGCAGTGACTGGCATACCTCTGCACAACTGACAATTTTCCTTGATGTAAATAGGAGCGGCCATGGCACTTCATCCACCTTCGAATTATTAAACCACCTCTGCCCTTTAGCTGGCAAACCAGTGGCTGAGCTGAGGAATTCTTCATTCAGTTCGATCTAGATGTCTCCAACTTTGGCCCTACATCCGTTGAATGTGAGGGCAAAGTTCTGGGCTACCGCGAGGTTGAAACCCTCGAATTTTTGGATAAAAACTAACCACCCACTACTCTCCAGGTCCTCACTAGTGTTGTCGAATAACAACAATGTTTGGATGCCATTAGGTTCTATGCGCACTATCGGTGCCATAGGAGAGAGCACACAGTCGGGGTAAACGGTGAGGGGGATGCACAAGGTAGACATAGGAACAAATGCCCATAGGTTTCCCCAAACAAACAGAGGTAGCCCGAGATACAAGGAAGACATTAATTCCTATACTTTCCCAGGTGGTGGAATGAAACAAAACCATGCAAAACACTCATATTGATATGTACAATCGATGACGCCTTGGTAATTCAACTCATTTTTGGTGTGTGTAAAAAACATTGTAAATGACATGCCAAACAAACAACCATTGAAAACCATGACAAGTTGATCCGAATGTTTTAACAAATAATAGCATTTGTATTATTTAAAACAAAACAACATTTCGAATATAGCACCAAAGATTTGATCATAAAATTTATGCGTTCTATGAAACCATTGTACCAAGGATTTAATCAAAGACACCAAAAATCATTGCATCATGAATTTATAAATTGAAACCATGTCAAACAAAAATACAATGTGAATATAGGTTTGGTGTTTTGACACATGCATGACCATTAGAGGTGAAATGACCACATGAACAAGAGTATTCATAACAATCGAAGGATGAATTTAATGCCATTGACATGACTTCCAACTCAAGGTTTTCACGCTTGCAGTCGTGAAAATGAAAATGAAAGGCAGGCGTGTGAATAGTGTCGTTTTGTTTTCAAGAATTACGACAAGTATTTAGGGTTCAAAACCGTTGTGTAGGCAACTTATAAGGAAAATATAAAAATGCAAAATGGTTTCCAACAATGGCGACACACTGGTAGAAGTAGTTATCTCTGCCAAAAAAACAAATCCAGATTATGATATGAGAATAATTCTAACTCAAAAACAACCAGAAAATTGTTTAAACATCATCATTAATCAAATATTCTAGCAGTGCTTATAAGATGAAAATTGATAACAGTCTTAAGACAAGCGAGTCATGATATTAAAGATAAATCTCCAATACTGTTGACAGAGCCACTGCTGCCAGCAGGCATCCATAGCCTCAACAGGGTTTCCATTTAACCCACTCTGACAGCAGTATCCTGCCAACAAAGGTCTCACCCGATATGAAATGAGGATCACAAAGACCATCTAGTCTTGTGACAAGGATGAAGGAATAAATACACAGGTATCCATCCAGGATTACATCCATACAATACATTACCAACAACTTACTATTATCAATATATAAAACAATACACACACATATCCTAATAACACATGAGTGACACATGATAGATCAAAACTTTTGCATCTTTATTATTCCTTCTATTCCATTGAGCACACGCATACATTGGGAAAACCATACTCAACAACAATAGAGCCTCATGCCCTCTTTAGATAATTCCACAAAATTACAACATATTTCACCATGCACATCCTTTTATAGCTCAGACAAATGACAAAATCAAACTTATATTCAAAATCATTACAACATTAAAATACTAAAAAGTTTGAAAAGGAGATCGACACACAACAAACAACAACTTAGTGATTCCTCTAATAGGGTGTAAAACTCCATCTCTAACATCGTTGCTTCCTTTTATAATTTTCTCTGCTCGAGAGTTCTGTCTCTTTCTATTTTTATCCACTTTATCTATTGGATAAAAGTATTGCATGATTCTAATTCCTTCCTTAATTCCACATATTCTTTCTACAATCGGGACAATATTAACTGCCTCGCTAGTGCATCTTTTTTCATCTCCGTGTTCGCTTGTGCTTCTAGCAGTAATAATTCAAAAATATTTCTCGACAATTCCTTTCTTGATTCTGGCATGCGTCTTCTTGATTTCTAGTGCGCATCTAAACTTAGATCGATGCACATTTTATAGAACCTGGAATTGGCGTGCAATATCAAAACTTGTTCTGGCGTGCACTTCCTTTCATTCTTCATGCATGATCTTAGGCACATGAAAAACTGGAATGGGTGCGCACAACTTTGTTTGTGTGTGCATGAGAGATTAATGCAAAACTTTTGGTTCCAACACCATATGGAATAAAATAAAATAAAATCACATTCCTTGATTGCTACAATAGTAAGTGAAGAGGTGAGCCACCATATTATTTATATTACAAACTCTTATGGTGATTTACATAAATTGAAGGGTTTGTATGACTCACACTTAAAATTGGAACTCATACAATTATTGGTGAAGATATTAAACCTAGATTTTAAGTATAATGAATTAATGTCTTTATCTTATGATATAAAAAACATCATTCATGACATTGATTCCACTAGGTGAATATAAAACTTCTTCTCACAACCTTCATTAACGCCCTCTACCCTACATATTCTCACTACCTTAAATCCTTGCAAGCTAGTGGCCAAATGAAGTCCATCATATTTTGTTAAGCCCTAAATTGTGTCACATTACCCATTAATTGGGGCATATTACATTAGTATTGTTGTTTTATTTATGTCTCCTTAGTTCTATTAGTTGTAATTGTACCTCCTAGTGTCCTATATATACCAATGAGACCTTTTCATTTGGAATCATCTTGTATTTGTGAATTCATGTAATGTATAAGGAGGTTTCCCCCTCAAAGATGATCATTGTTTGAATTTATCTCTTTGTCAAGGTGTGGAGTAATTATTATGAGATTTTGTATTCTATTTTGATATTTGGTTCTTAACATTTGGTATCAGAGCTAGACAATCCTCGGGACTGGCTTCTTCAAAACAATTCTTCTTGGAATTTTCACTACAACATTTCTTTTTATGAAATGTTTCAGGATATATAATTTATATGGTGTAGAGGATACATATAGAGATAAATTGGGTCCTAATTTCATATCTTGGTTCGTTATATTTTTGGAGATACATTATGTTCAAGTTAGGGTTTTTGACTAGTCCCGAAACTAGTCTGAAATAGGTCTTCTTGGAATTTTCACTCCCAATTTTTTTTGGCTTGGTTTCAGGTTTTTAAATGTTTAAAGTTAAAGGGAAGAATATTGATGTATCTTGTGTACAAATTTTATCCCTTGATTCATTGTACTCGGAAAGTTATTCTCTGCAGAAATTAGGATTTTTGGTTGGTCCAAATTTCAGTCTAAAACAAGTGTTCTTGGGAAAATGGTTATATCTGATGCTATAGACCTCCAAATTGAGTGAGACATGTTCCATTGGTTAGGGTACAGATTGAATTTTTACTGGTACCAATTTCAAGTTTTGAAGTGAAGACAGTGACACGAGAAAGGCCATACAAGATCACTCTCCTGAAAGGGAAAACACCAACACATATTGGGAAAGTTATCATAAAATTATCTCTGAGAATCCAATCTTGGTCTAACATGTGGGGTTGGAAATAAGACACATCAGGATACATTGGGCCAAAAATTTAGACTCATAAGGGATGAAATTGCAGATCTAGATTAGAAGAAAGGTCCGCTAGCATAAAAGTCTCCAAATCAAAGTTTTAAAATGTGCATTTTTTGTTTTTTGGAAATTTGCATATCTTTTGACTAGAAGATCCAATTGGGGGGATTAAATAAGTGGAATAAAGTGGGACAAAAGGAGTATCACATAAGTTTGGGATTTTTAGGTACATACATATTTCAACTTATCTAAACATAGGAGTTTTCGTTAATTTTCAGTGCTATAACCCAGGGACAGTGTGGTCCTTCCATGTACTTAGAGTATATCAGAAGGCCCCTTTCAAATGGTTTCACATTAGAGAACACTACTATGGATTTGAGTTCCCACGTACCTAGCATATATCGGGAGACCCCCTAGAATCCTAAGACCAACCAAGTAAACCATTTTTCCATCTTGTTGTTATAATACACCAAGAACAACACTCAAGGAGATCACTCTCTAGCACCTGGGTAGTCGGATAGTATGACTATGGTCATGGTCAAGCATCCTTATTTAGTTCCTTGATATATTGGGATGAGTACTATTGTTTTACCCTGCATGTATATCAGAGAGCTATAACACCTGACACTCCCTTGTATGTGAGGACCTGTTCCTAAGCCACTTAGGAATTCCTACCTTGTAGTGATACTTGGTCAACATGCCACCAAAAAAGGGAAATTCTACACCAATTAAGCCCTTAGTCAGTCCTATTTGGAATCTTGATGAAGGTGAATAAATGCACATGGACATAGATGATTTACAAAAGAAGTAAATAACAAAATATGAACTACAAAAGATGATGGATTCAACTTAAGATAAGATGGAAGCTATGATGGATACTAATATGGATGGATTAAAAGGGGAGATCATGGAAGGGTTGAAAAATTTGCTAATAGAGAGGCCACATGAAAGTGACAATGTATCCCATGAAATTCATGATGAGGACACAAGGAAAATGAATCAATATTAGAGAAACGCCAACTTTGGGTTGAAGACCAACTACTTTCCTAAGATCCATATGAGGAAGTTTTATGGAAAGGATCCAATCACATGGATACTCCAAATGGAGCAGTTCTTTGATCTACATGATGTGCCACACACACAAAAGATATGAATTGCATGCTTATATTTAGAACCTAATTAGTTTGTGTTGTATCCCTAGATTTTTTCTCGCAAATCACTTGTTACTTGGAAAATTTTCATGGAAGAAATGATAGCACACTATGAGGAGACAAGGAACAATACCTTCTTCATCCAATTGATAAATCTCAAGAAAAAGGGTTCAATTATGGAACACATTGAGAAATTCCAAAGATTTAATATAAAGGTAACAAATATTCCAGATGATCACCTGATTAATGTCTTCATAGGAAATTCAAAGGATAACATTCAACATGAGGCTCACCTTTGGGAACCCAAATTATTGGAGAATTCGTTCATGGTAGTGAGAAATGTTGAAAGTACAAATATGGCTATGGCTACTAGAAGGACCACCCCTAACATCTATTGAGAGAATAATGATCCTTCTTCTAAACTACCTCAACCTACAAGGTTGACACCTCAACAATTGGAGGAAATAACAAAAGAAGTTTTATGCTTTAATTGTGACAACAAGTATAGTGAGGGACATAAGTGTGGTGAGAAGAAATTATTCTACATAGATTGTGAAGAGTAAGAAGAACAAGAAAAAGAAAAAGAACCATATCAAGATGAAGATGTAGAAGAGATTTCTTCTGAAGAGATGACTCCCACCATATCATGTCATGCATTGTCTAGAATTAACACTCCTCAAACCCTCAATATCAAAGGATATATAGAAAAGAAAAAGGTAATAGTGTTAATTGATTCTAGTAGTACTCATAATTTTGTTCATTGTAAATTATCCAAATCTCTCAATTGCTTTATATATCCGATGCCACAGTTTCAAGTAATGATTGCAAATAGAGGAAATATCAATTTCTTAGGAAAATTACATAAGATCAATCTTACTATGGGATAATATGTAATGAATATTCCAATGATTTCTATACCCATGGGTAGTGTTGATGTCATACTAGGGGCCCAATGGTTACAATCATTGGGAACAGTGGATTTTAATTTTCAAGAACTTTTCATGAATTTTCATTGGAAGGAAAGGAATTTGAGTCAAGGGGTATCATAGGGAAACCCAGTAAGGTGTTAAGATCTAATGGAATGAAAAAATTACTGAAAAATGGCCATTGGGGTGTAGTTGTATAACTATTCTCACTAGATGTTCAAACATCTAAGCCATATATTCCCCTATATCTCCAAGGGATCATTAATAATCATTCCAAAGTATTTGAAGACATTCCTAGAGGTATTTCACCCACTGGTGATTATAATCATGATATTCACTTAATTCTTGGGAGTGTTCCTCCTAACATTAGGCCTTACATATACCCTTATACCCAGAAGAGTGAAATTGAGCATATGGTTGAAGAAATTTTATAGGATGACATTATTATACCTACTCAAAGTTCTTAATCTGCACTAGTGGTAATGGTACTCAAGAAAGAGGGCTCATGGGGTGTGTATCCAAACTATAGAGAGCTCAACAAGATCACCATTAAAGATAAGTTTCCCATTTACATCATTGATGAATTGTTATATGAACTACATTTAGTAATCTACTTCACAAAGTTGGATCTCCATTCAGGGTATCATCAACTTATAATGAAGGAAGAAGATATCCCAAAAACAACATTCAAAACTCATGAAGGCCATTATGAATTTTTGTTCATGCCTTTTTGCCTTATGAATGAAACTTCCACATTCCAAGGGTTGATGAATTCCATTTTTAAGACCTTCCTTCGAAAATTTGTGTTAGTATTTTTTGATGATATACTAATCTATAGCAAGTCTTGGGAAGATCATGTTTGACATGTTTACAAGGTGATACAACTACTAAAGGGGCAACATCTATATGCCAAACCATCCAAATGTTTCTTTGGGGTGAAGGATGTAGATTATTTGGGTCATATTGTATCTCATGAAGGTGTCAGGGTAGACCCTAACATTATCAAAGCCATGATGAACTGGTCGATTCCCAAAAAATTGAAGAATATTAGAGGATTTTTGGGTTTGACAGGTTACTACTGCAAGTTTTTTCAAAACTATGAAATAATAACATCACCTTTAACTGCATTAAATAAGAAGGATGGATTTTCATGGACTCTAGAGGAAACTCAAGATTTTGAACAACTAAAAGAGGCAATGTGAAAATCTCATGTATTGACCCCACCATACTTCACAAAGACCTTTATTGTGGAATGCGATGCTTCACAAAGTGGCATTGGCATTGTTCTAATGCAAAAATGAAGGCCCATTTCTTTTGAAAGTAGACCACTCAAGGGAAAGGACTTACACAAACCCATTTATGAGAAGGAAATGATGGAAATACTACATGCACTGAAGTAATGATGTCATTACCTAATAGGTATGCACTTCAAAACCGATCATGATAGTCTTAAATACTACTTGGAACAAATTCTATCTTCAGAAGAGAAACACAAATTGGTGACCAAGATGTTGGGTTATGACTTTGAAATCATCTACAAAAATGGGAAGAAAATTTTTGTGGCAGATGCACTCTTAGGAAAGGATGAATATGTTGAGGCATTTATCTGTTCTATCTCTATCATCCAACTTGATTGGATAACAGAAGCAAGGGACGAATGTAATAATGCTGAAGAAGTGTGGACTCTCATTCAAAGGTTGCATCAAGATTCTATCACATTTGTTGGTTTCTTATCTAAGTTTCACATTTAACATGATTGACTCAGGTTCAATTCTACTGGGGATCCAACAAAGCCCTTAAAACTATCTGCCCTCCTGGTAAGCTAGAAGGCAACGTAGTACACAAAGTGCACTGCGCAGTCTCACCCGAGATAGTTCTATGGGTGGATGCAACACTCAAGTGCTTGCATCCTGGGAATGAGTGGGGATCTGGGATTGTACTATGTGATCTCTAGTCAATTACTATCTCATTCATCTATATCAGATATTCTTCTATTCTTTATTCATGCATGTAAATCAACATATATAACTACTTCATCGAGATATTCATCTAATATCTAACCATTGATAACAAAGACATAAACAATAATCATTCCGCATAACAAATGATTTATCGTGGTTGACCCCCTCCTGTGCTATGTCCACAAATATTTGTGTCTCAAGCTCTGTTAGTATGGTTCTGTCAGATATGGCACCATGTGCACTACAAATCCATTCATACATTCACAAAATAGACTCCACGCCATTTACGAGGATGACTATATCATACCAGGATCCTCATCCTGCAATCTAACCCTCAAGGTCTAGCTACTTTTCTCTCCCATATCTCAATAACTTACAAAAATATATTGGATTATAGTCGGGTTACAAACCTGTTAATCTATCTCATGCGAGTAACCTTCATCCCCAAAACAAAACCCCCCTAGACCTCCTAGGTGTCTATTTATATCTATTTTTGGCTCATCATTTGTTACATTCTCTTACCAAAACCCTAGCCTCGTTAGGTCTTCTAGCATGTTGGCCTTGCACGATTTTCTCCTATGCATGCACATTTTCCTTTTGTCCACTGCTTTTCCTTCCAGTTATCTTTCTTTCCCATCTTCTTGCATGCATGCCTTGTATGCCTTTTTGTCAACTTCCTTTCCTCCACGTCGTGCCTTTTCCCCAAAATGTGCATATGCCCAACATTACCCCAATAAATACATCACGACTCATCCCAAGTCACTTCATGAATTATGCAACTGTCACTGCTTACGTCCTGCACCTGTTAATGTTTGTTGCAGTGCATCATACATTTTTGTTATCCGCTAGCACTATTGTTGAGCCTGAATGCTCTTTTTGACCATAATGGTGACCACCTGCTCCATGATAAGATATTGTAAAATATCACCTCCCTCGGCCCCGATATTCTCAATGTTCCTCTTAGCTGCATCTCTCTCCATGACTAACTTCTCTGCCTTTTCTTGCAGGGGCTCCAACAATGCCTATCTTGTTGTCTTCTACACTTGCAACACTTTCTCTTCCAACTACAGGGCCTTCATCTCAGTTCTCATTTTGGTATTCTCCGGCAATGACACTATTTTTTGTCAATGCTTCACCTCCTCCATTTCTGCGTGGATTTTATTTTCATTCTCTTGGAGTTCCTGGAGGCTCCCATCCTCTAGGAGGTGAGTCAAGAGCTGTGTTCTCTTTTCTAACAACTCAGTGATTGTCTGTATGCTTTGGTTGATGTCCTTCGCAACTGTTGTTGCCTCCTTTTCTCGTTGCGCTCTAACTTCTGGAGGAGTAGTGGGTGTGACACACTCCTCCAACTCTTTAATTTTATCATTATATTACTGGATAGTCTGCTCTAGCCTACGTAGTTTCTCTTCCGAGACCCTGCCTCCTCATTTGTGCTTTCAGGAATTGCTTGAAACAACCTATGGATCTGATTCTCAATCTCCTCAACTCTTTGTTTCACTCTATATTTCCATTGTGCTTCAAGGTTGATGGATTACTTCATTGATATATTATCTTTCTAGACTACCTGTAGGTTTGTCGCGTCCGCTCTTGCTCTATACGGAATCTCCTGTGCAACACTTACTTGAAGTTTATACAATGCCTTTGTTGGAATCTTGGCCAATTCCATGTCCAACGTCTCGTTGCCCTTAAAGGGTTTCCACATTCTTTCTTCATCAAGGAACATCATCTCTGGTGTGATGATGAAATTGACGCTCACCTATGCTGCAAATTACACTTTTCTGGCACAGGCACTCCTTCCTTCGCCTGCATAGGTGTTTCTTTTGGTGCCTGTGTTGTCCCGATCCTTAACTACTCCAACACATTTTTTGCCTCTTTCACTTGATCTGCAATTGAAACCCTTTGCTTCTCTGCATTTTACCATACTTCGACCAGTCTCTCCTTTAATGTTGTTGCCACTAGCTCTACATCATCTGGGGTTAGTGATACATGGATCTGTGTCTTGTGGGCCTTCACCCTCTTCCGGCCACCACCAGTGTCCTCCCCTGGCCGCCTCTCCTGGGTGGATGATGGATCGGGACTACTGGGTCTCTGGGTATCTCTGGCAGTGGTTGGTCCTGTTTCTCCTACCTCAGGAATCTCTTGGATTCATGTCCCTTGTTCTTCTTCCTTAGGGATTTCCTGTGTCCTTGGGCCAGTTTCTTCCATGCACACCTCTTTTGTTGAGTGTATTGGTAGTTTTTCTATGCGCGGTGGAGCCTGTGTAGAGCCCCTTGGTGGTCTATTCTATGTTCGTGGTTTCTTATTGGCTTGGGTGCTTCTCCTCTCATGGCCTTGGGAACTCCTCTTTTTAGTTCTGACCCCATTGGTGCCTTTTTTCTGCACTAGGGCTAGTCTTCCCTACGTTTTAGCTTGTGATCTTGGTACTGCAGTTGGAATCTCTGGTACCTTCCATTCCTTGGGCCACTGCTGGACTTCTCTCTGGATTTATTTTTGTGTGATGAAATATTTGAGTTGTATCCATTCCTTAGATTTATCTCTCTTTTCTTGCATCCATAAACTATGGCGTGTTTCCCTAAAGTTCACAACTTGTCCAAACTCCTGGATAGTATGTGGTGTTATGCGCCATGTATCTGTAATGAGGTCCTACATTTTTGTGAAGTACCTCGCAGATATTTTTTCTTTCTCTTGGGGTCTGCGCTGCTGTGTAATGAGATGTAGCGTGTTGCATCGCATTTCCCTGGTCTCTCCAGGTACTTGTTGTAGACTGGTTCCTTCCACCCAACGAGGCCAACGAGGATGAGTAACCATGAGTAGTGGAACTCAGAGCCCCAATCTTGTGTGTCCTTGCAATCCTCTAAGAATAAATTTAAGAGGTGTGGGGCCCATCTCATCGAGCTCCCCTTTGCACACTGCGTGGTGATGACGACCACACCAACCGATACTTCCTCTTTGCGACACTTGTGCATTAGTTTACATCCGAGGAGTCTGGTGGAAAACCTTGTCACAGGATCACTGATGTCATTGATCTTGATTCCCCCGTTACCATGCTTCATTCCATAATTGGTCTTTATATCATACGAGATGGCCTTAGCTTTGGTATTATCCTCAAGGTACTTCTCTAGATTTTCCCCATCTGTGGGTAGCCTCGTGTTTCCTGTGATGAGGTCCATAGTGATAGGAATCGACCTATCCATCCATAATATTTAGCCATGCACTCGTGCAAGCAGTTTCTTGACACATGAGTTAATATGTTTCCCCCTCCCAAAATGTGGGATAACCAGTAGATTCATGATGCCAGTGTTATATATCTTGAGAATACACTATGTTGGCTCTAACAATTGCATGCCAAATGAGCCTTCTCCCCTACTTTCTACGTAAATTTAGGATGCTAGGTCTGGAAATTTAGTGAAATTCTCCATGTCATAGTCCAAGTACTTCATGGAAGTCACTCCACCGACCATGTCATCATCAATGCAGACCCGACTCAAAATATTTGGTAGAACTAGGGTCGCATCTACCTATGGTTGTGACCCTCCGTGCGCGTTGCACTCAACTTGGCCCTTATGTTTGGCTTGTGGGGATGAGGGCCCCACCTCTAGTACACCCTCATGTACTACTTCTTGTCATACCTCTGGTTCATGGATCTATGGCGCTGAACCCATGGTCTGCTTAGCCTATCGCGACCCTTGTCCCGTCGAGGTGTCAGACTCATTTATCTCTGTGTCCTCCTCCATATGCCCGACCTCCTGCGCTGGTTTTTGTTCCTCCTATATCGTCACTAGGTTTGTTTCATATTTTCATGTGTGGAATTCATCCACATCCACCAATACCAGTACCTCTTTCTCCCTTGCATCTGTCACGCGAGAAGTAATTCACGTGTTCCTTCCAACCCTGCCCGACTCTCTAACTCAGGGTGGTGACATTGCGATGGGGTCTGGGCTGTAAATATATGAATTTGACGGATGCTCGGTCGAATTATAACTCTATCTCTCTTTCATTCAGCTCTATGTTCTTCTCCTTAGGAATTGAAACAATCATTCCCCCCCCCCCCTTTTCTGACTTTATAGCCGGACGATGAAGTGACAATTGTTCCGCACTGACAGTTTTCCCTTTTTCACTTTTGGTGGTGTGTCTTGCGCGTGGGAATGATGTCCTTTGCGCCTTGTTTTCAGGATTTTCCATTTCCATCGCGCTTTGTTTGTTACCTCTATGTACAACTGTCGCAATTTCACCAGCCTCTTCTAGTTGGCGTGTGCCTTCCTCATCCGTCATTTTTCGAATTGCCACGTTTTTTGTCCATCGGTCCGTTTTCTGGTGCGATGGGATTTTTTAGCACGCGAAGTTGTTGGTTTTGATACCCTTTTATTTTGGCGCAATATTAATATTTCATTGTGATGACTCAATGACTTGTGCGCACAAACTATTTTCCTTTGCATCACACAGATGTTCTCACCTGCATGCACAAATGTTTTTATTTTTTTTCTGCGCGACAACTTTCAAGTTGCGGGTGGTCACTGTCCTTGTACAGATTCAGTCAACTCCCATTGATCATGCCCCTCAATTATGTTCCGTCCAAATCCTTCAACTATACATATCCTCCATCTGTGATAGTCTCGACCTCATATGGTCCCAACCAATGCATTCTGAACTTTCCTGGATGTTGAAAAAATTTGTTGTCATACAGTAGGACTATGTCTCCTTCCTTGAAAATTTTTCTCTTGATATGTCAGTCATGCCAAGATTTTTCCCTTTCTTTCTGTGATTCTTGGTGAAATCCTGCTAGAATCCTATTCTCTTCCATGCCCATCAGCTGAGTTAACCTTTCTTGTACTACGACTCTCTCTATCATGTTTGTAATTATTGCGACACGCAGACTTGGTACCAATAATTCTAATGGCACCATTACTTCTTGTCCATACACCAATCTAAATGGTGTCTTCCCTATCATCCTCTTACAGGTAATTCTATATGCCCATAATATTACTGGTATCTTTGAATCCCAGTCATCCCTAATGACATTGCAAATCTTGGTTAGGGAATTCTCTAGAATCTTGTTGAAGGATTCCACTATTCCATTTTCATGAGTATGGTATGGTGTAATTTTCTGATGGTAGACCTCAAATTCTTTAGTCAAATATCTGATAGTGTTGTTGATAAAGTGAGTGCCTTGGTCACTCATCAGGATCCTTGGACAACCAAATCTGGTGAGCACCTATTCAAACAGGAAGTGTGTTGTTGTCTCTACACTGCAATCTTTAACTGGTGTTGCCTCTTCCCATATTGAGAGGTATTCCTTCACAGTGATGATCTATCGCGCACCTAATCTTCTTGCGAGTGGGTGAATAGGTGAAAAACAATCAATGGCCCATTTTTCAAACACTCGTAGCGTTACTTGTTGGTGTAAGGGAATCTCATCCCATCTGTTTGGTTTTCCAACCCTATGACAAACATCACGTTGTTGACAATATTCCTTTTCATCTCGATGAATAGTTGGCCACCATAATCCTGCGTGCTGTACCTTCTGCATGGTAGTTTTTCCTACATAGTGTCCTCCCACCATTCCTTCATGAGATTCTCCTAATATCCTAGGCCTTTCGTGTTCTAGCGCGCACCTTCTCAAGATGTTTTCTACCCCCATTTGATAAAAGTGCCATGCGATCAACTGGTATTTGGTTGCTCAGACAACCAGATTCTTCCTCTATGCGGTGTTAAATTTCTATGGCACAACCCCTGTACTTAAATACTCAATAATGTCACCAAAATAATCATCCGTGACCTAGAATGAAAATAACTAAGCATTAGGGAAGGTATCCTCTAAGTTTGTAGGCTACTCACCATTGGTAACCCTTGACATGTGATCAGGTCCTATGTTTAGATTCCCTAGTTTGACGATGACTTCAAAGTCAAATTCTTGAAACAACAGTAACCATTGGCAAATTCTTCCCCCCAACACTGGCTTGTTGACTAGGTACTTAAGGGATGAGTGATCTGTGAACATATTAAAATGTTTTCCAAGTAGGTAATGCCTTAACTTTTGAAGCGCATACACAATTTCCAGACCTTCTTGCTCTGTAGTGCTGTAGTTCTTCTCGGAGTTTGACAATTTTATACCTACAAATGTTATGGGATGGTCCAAATCCCCTACTCCTGGTTGCACCAGAATATCTCCCAGGGCTATGGCTGATGCATCTCCATGCACATGGAATGTATTATCCCAATATGGAAAGACTAAGATGGGTGTTGTGATCATATTCTCCTTCAGGGTGTCCAATCCTTACTGACAACTCTCATTCCACTGGAATTTTGTATCCTTCTTGAGCAATTTCTCCATCGACGTAGTGATTTGTGCATACCCCTTGATAAATTTTCTATAATATCCTGTATGTACCAATGTGGCCCACAACTGACACACTGATTCGGTGGTGGTAAGTTCACAATTACTGCAATCTTTGCAGGATCCACGATCAAACCTTGTCTGCATACTATGTGACCCAATAGAATTCTAAAGGGTGTTCCAAATATACATTTCTTAATGTTTAAGGATATTTGGCATTGCCCGCATCTTTCTAACATCAACCTCAACACCTCTACATGATCCTTCAACAAGTTGTACACTTTCCAATCATCAAAATATATGTCTAGAAACTAATGGATGAATTTTTTCAAGGCAACAATGACTACTCTGTAGAAAATTGCTGGTGAATTTTTCAGTCCAAAAGGCATGACTGTGTACTGGTAGGATCCCCATTCTATTGAAAAGTGAGTCTTGTGTCGATCTTCTGGTGCTATCTTGATTTGGTGGTAGCCTGAGAATCCATCAGTGAATGAGTATGCTTCCTAGCGTCCCGCATTTTCTATGAATTCATCTGTAAAGGATTAAGGGAAGGGGTCATGTAGGCAAGCATCATTGAGCTTCCTCATATTTACACAGATTCTTCTGCCTCCTTGATTTTTCTCTTGAACTACCATGGGGCTTATCCATTTTGATTCTTCTATTGGTTCCATGATTCATGCTTCTAACATTCTGTTGATTTCTTCTCTTACCGTCTTCTTGTATATGGGGTTCAATCTTTATAGCCTCTGTCTGATAGGTATTGCCTTCGGTTTGAGAGGGATCTTCATCTGTTGAAGTTCTCCTGCAATACCCTTCATTTCAGTAAAGTTTGTTGGGAACAGGTCACTATAATAACGCAGTAATTATATTATCATGTTCACTGTTTTCTCATCCCAACAGTCTCCATTGCTGGCTATTTTTGGATTCTCAATTGTCCCAATGTTGACTTTCTTCACCTTGATTGACACAACAATTAATTCTAATTCTAGATGTGGAACTTCCACTTCTCTTTCGCCTTCATCTTCCTCAATATGAATATTGCGTGGTGTAAGTTTTAAACCTGTGAAGTACAACCATGCATATAGATTCTTAATCAAAACATAAATTAATCAATGGCTCATTCACATAGTACACAGAGATTTATACCGGAAACCCTCAACAAGGAAAACCTTTCTTATTTCATTATATCGAATTTCACCATTCACCATAAAATATATACAATGTTTTTAGGTATTCCGTAGATACCAAAACCCTAATTCGAGATTAATTTAGAAAGCCGCTAAAAATAGCAAAATCCACTAAAAATAGAAAAAACTGCCCAAAAACAAATTTCGGGGCACTGCCTCGTACGCTGCACGTAACCTGGGGGGGCATACTAGGCCCCCACTGGGACCCCCCTAGGAAGCGCTCGACGCACACGAAATAAAGAGCACTACTATGAGGGATCGTCAGACGCAGTTGTCGAATCTGACGTGCCCACACACACACATGCAAAGAATATAACACATACCTAATATTCTCCCACTTGTTGTTTGCTTTGCATCCATGGGTCCACAAGATTATATATAGTCAACAATCTAGGGAAGCAATGCCCATTATTACTCTACACCAAGAGAAATTTTCTGTGCTCACAAAATTTGTCAATGAATCTGCAACATTCTTCAAAGTGTCAACCTTTTCCAATAACACCTTCTTTTCCTCAACCATGTCTCTCACAAAGTGATAGTCAACATCAATATTCTTTGTATTCGAATGATAAGCTAGGTTCTTTGCCAGGAATATTACACTCTGACTATCACAATCTAATCTCACTGCTTTTTTTACCAACCCAATACCTGAACACAATCTCTGTAACCATACTGCTTCCTTGCTTGCATGAGTGGCTGCCATGTATTTAGCTTCTATAGTTGAGAGTGCCACTACAGTCTGTCTTTTTCTCATCCAACCGATTTCTCCTCCAAATAGGTTAAACACATACCCACTTGTAGATATTCTATGATCCAGATCTCTAGCCCATTCTGCATCAACAAAGCCATGTATGTCCACCACTCTGTCCAATCTTTGTATTCCTTGGTAGCACAATCCATAATTGGTAGTGCCACGCAAATACCTGAAGACCCTCTTTACTGTTGTCCAATGATCCTTCCTTGGTTTTGACATATACCTACTCAAAAATCCCACTGCATGTGCAATGTCTGGTCTAGTACAGACCATTGCATACATCAAACTGCCAACTGCACTGGCATACAGAGCATGGGACATGTCCTCTTCTTCTTCCTGTGTCTTGAGAAACTGATCTGCAGATAACTTTACACCTATAGGAATAAGAACCTTTGTTGGATTACTGAGAAGGGGGGTGAATCAGTAATAGCATAATTATAATCCTTTTTCCTCAAATGTTATATCAATGTAGAATTATTATCCAGTAATGAGCAGTAAGAAATAAAAAATCACACACATACACAGTACACCAATGTTTTACATGGAAACCCAAATCGGGAGAAAACCACATAATGCTTTTTCTTATATGTCTTGAAGAATTACATTCATTGGAAGCACCAAATTCCTTTGTTTTCCAGCTGGAATTGGAAGGAGGCTCCAACCCCCTATTTTCTCAGGCTACAACCTAAGGGAAGCTCCAACTCCCCAATTCTCTAGCTACAACTAGAAGGAGGCTACAACCCCCAATGTTCTCCAGCTACAACCAGAAGGTGGCTACAACCACCTATCCTTGCCCCATCCTGCTACCCTGAAGTAGAAGTAGAATGATGGAACCACTGTCACACTATCACTGTGAGATATACCGCCGTAAACCTGTACCAGTAAATCTGAACCATGCATCAACCACGCATCAACCTGTACCTCAACCTATAATCAACCTGTACCATAAACAAGTGCATCGACCATGCACCAACCTGTAATCAACCTGTACCATAAACAAGTGCATGCAACCATGTACCAAGTATGTACCAATCATGTGTCAACTACTCATCAAATATGAATCATCAATATGTACCAACATCATCAACTATACACCTCATGTATGCGCACCAACTCATCAACTGCTTGTCTCAACCATGTACTCAACATGTAACACAACCAAAATCCCTCATCAATTTCATCATCCAAATCTCATTTGTAGATCTGTAATAGGACTGGTGTATATTATCACATTCCTTCAAACCTTACTTAACTTTAAAAACAAGAGACTATCATTTTCATCAAACTTTTCTTTAGTCTCACATGCCTAGTTTTGGATTAGTCAATAACCCTAACTTGACGTAATCATAACTTTGAACCTGTAATGTATAAAGATATGAAACTGATACACAATTTTCTTCAATGTGTTTAATGCAATTCCTCCAAGTGTCACTACTTGGAACCTCTCAGAAAAGGAGTTATAGCAAAAATGACATACCTTGTTGAATTCTGTCTTATTCTAGAGAGAGATCTTGTAGAGTGTTCCCCGTACAAAATATTTGATGAAATGCTCTGAAACTATTACAAAACATACTAAAGACTATAAAATAACCAAAAAAAATTGTCTCACTGAATTTGGATCTTTTATGAAGAAGTTATGACGTTTTTACCCGAAACACCTGATATTGACTAGTTTCAGGACTGGCCACAAACCCTATTTTCCACGGAGTGTAACTCCTAAAATACAACGACCCACAAGCTGAATTTTGTTTTGAATATAATTGGATATGGTTTCTCACTTTCATAGAAATTTCATGGTCTGAATCATTATAGATAACATGTTATAGAGAAAATGGTGAGATGACCTGTAAATAACATACCTTAGAAAGCACCATCAAAAGAATTTATCCTTCCTTGCATTTCGGCCTTCTTTTCTTCACCTTCACTTAGAATTACGGTTTATATATCCTTGATTACCTCAGACACATATATATATATAT
>ML777021.1:896751-914226 GCA_009831015.1 Picea engelmannii | reverse complement strand
AAACCCAAATCGGGAGAAAACCACATAATGCTTTTTCTTATATGTCTTGAAGAATTACATTCATTGGAAGCACCAACTTCCTTTGTTTTCTAGCTGCAACTGGAAGGAGGCTCCAACCCCCTAGTTTCTTAGGCTACAACTTGAGGGAAGCTCCAACTCTCCAATTCTCTGGCTACAACCAGAAGGAGGCTACAACCAACAATGTTCTCTGGCTACAACCGAAAGGTGGCTACAACCACCTATCCTTGCCCCGTCCTACCACCCTGAAGTAGAAGTAGAATGATGGAACCACTTTCACACTATCACTGTGAGATATACTGTTGCAAACCTCTACCAATAAATCTGAACCATCCATCAACCATGCATCAACCTGTACCTCAACCTGTAATCAACCTATACCATAAACAAGTGCATCAACCATGCACCAACCTGTATTCAACCTATACCATAAACAAGTGCATCCAACCATGTACCAAGTATGTACCAATCATGTGTCAACTACTCATCAACTATGACTCATCAATATGTACCAACATCATCAACTATACACCTCATGTATGTGTGCCAACTCATCAACTACTTGTCTCAACCATGTACTCAACATGTACCACAACCAAAAGACCTCATCAATTTCATCATCCAAATCTGATTTGTATCTATGTAATAGACCTAGTGTATATGATCACATTCTTGCAAACCTTCCTTAACCTTAAAAACAAGAGACTAGCCTTTTCATCAAACTTTTCTTTAGTCTCACATGCCTAGTTTTGGATTAGTCAATAACCCTAACTTGAAGTAATCATAACTTTGAACCTGTAATGTATAAAGATCTGAAACAGATACAAAATTTTATTCAGTGTGTTTAATTGAATTCCTCCAAGTGTCACTACTTGTAACCTCTAAGAAAAGGAGTTATAGCAAAAATGACATACCTTGCTGAATTCTGGCTTATTCTAGAGAGAGACCTTGTAGAGTGTGCCCCACACAAAATGTTTGATGAAATGATTTGAAACTATTACAAATAATACTAAAGACTGTACCCTAACCAACACATTTGGTCTCACTGAATTTGGATATGTTATGAAGAAGTTATGACGTTTTTACCCGAAACACCTGATTTTGACTAGTTTCAGGACTGGCCACAGACCCTATTTTCCACGGAGTGTAACTCCCAAAATACAACGACCCACAAGATTAATTTTTTTTTTCAGATACTTGGATATGTTTTCTCACTTTCATAGCAATTTCATGGTTGGAATCATTATATAAAAAAAGTTATAGTGAAAATGGTGAGATGACCTGTAAATAACATACCTTAGAAAGAATCATCAAAAGAATTTATCCTTCCTTGCATTTCGGCCTTCTTTTCTTGACCTTCACTCAAAATTCCATTTTAGATATCTTTGGTTACCTCAGAAACATATAGATATTCAATATTCTCAAGTCTGATTCAAATGAGAGAGCCTTGCCTCTTATTTATACTCTCCAAGTAGCTTCCTTAAAAACATCTTCTAGGTCACTTGGCCCACTTTCCTTATTTTAGGGTTGGGTCCACTTCTAATTTATCCATTAAATTTATTATTGAAGTAATTTATTTTGTATTCACTTTCAATTATAATACACTCATCACTTCACTTTATTATTTACCTTTTAAAATCTCTTAAACCACTTTGACTACTTTGACCTTTTGGGGCTTCTAGATGACATATGAGGGTCCTCCAACTTCATAAGGCCATAACTCTCAAACCATGAGGAGTTATGTGATGTTCTACATACCACCATAAATGGCATGAAATTTACTATCTATATAGAATATTATTATCTGAAAATATATCATAACTCATACCGTTACCCATCAAACAAACTTGGGTCCATTACCCAAACCTGGGGTCTCCAACTTCTCATGGCCATAACTCTCTAACCGTGAGGAATTATGTGACATTCCACATACCATTGGAAATTAAATGACAATCACTATCCATCTAGGATATTTTCCCTGACAAAATCACTTTCCTTCATCTCATTATTCCACAATTGAGCATGGGTTCTCTTACTCCACAAAGCGTCTTCCCGCGAGGGTTTTCACCATAAGGGGACCACTTTGGAGTTCATCCATATTTACTTCTTATCAACCATGACAAAAAATAATGAGTCATATTTACATCAAACAATATTGGGTCCATTACCCAAGCCTTTGTGCTATGGGGCTTTCTTCAATGGTTGACATAAATGACAACCAACCTTAATCAACAACCTTGACCAGTTTGCTTCCATGCATATTAAACCTCTGCAATATCGTCTCAACATATTTTCTCTGATTCAACCAGAGTTTCCTGTTAGCACAATCTCTTTTAATTTCCATTCTTAGAATGAAGTTAGCAGCACTAAGATCCTTCATGTCAAATTTGGAGGATAGCTGTGATTTCACCTCCTTGATAACATCCATGTTAATTCCTACCAACAACATGTCATCAACATACAACACTACATAAATGAAGTGATTACCAACCTACTTGGAATATACACAGTGATCAACCCTACTTCTCACAAATCCCAATCCAAGGATGTATGTATCAAACTTTTGGTACCACATCCTAGGTGATTTCTTTAGACCATATAGTGACTTCTTTAGCTTACAGACCAGCTCTTTATTTCCCTTCACTACAAATCCTTCTGGCTACTTCATATAGATTTCTTCTTCCAGATCCCCATGTAGGAATGTTGTCTTCACATCCATCTGTTCCACTTCAAGATCAAAAGTAGCAACAATAGATAAAATAAATCTAATAGAAGTTAACTTAGCAACATGAGAAAAAATCTCACCAAAGTCAATTCCCTCTACCTGGGAATAACCTTTTTCTACTAGTCGAGCTTTGTATTTCTCCACTTTTCCTTCCACATTAAACTTCTTCTTAAAAAACCATTTTATACCAACATATTTTCTTCCAGCTGGCAACTCAACTATATCCCATGCCTCATTCTTATCCAAGGCATCCATTTCTTCAACCATGACCTTCTTCCATAGTTTACTATCCTCTGAATTCACTGCTTCCCTGATAGTTCTTTGATCATCATTAGTAATAGATAAAGAAAAATTGGAATGAAAATTAGGTGGACTATACCTTTCTGGTTTCCTTCTTTCTCTCACTTATCTCCTCAAAATTGGGGTATGAGGTTCTTCTTCTTCTGCTGCTACTTCATCTTCTTCACATGATTTAGATTTTGCATCATCCAACTCTAGCTCTATTTTCTCAGGTTCTTCTGGACTTGGTAGGAATTCCTATTTGGAAACATCTTTTACCTCTCTGAAAATAACATCTCAACTGTAAATAGTCTTCTTGGTTTCTGGGTTCCAAATCTTATAACCTTTCACACCATCTTTATAACCAATAAAGATACACTTTTCAGCCTTTTTATCCATCTTACTCCTATTTTCCTTTGGAATATGTACATAGGCATCAAAACCAAACACTCTAATATGTTGAAGAGAGGGTTTCTTTCCAGTCCATACCTTGTGTGGATTTTTATCATCCAACGCTGATGAGGGTGATCGATTAATCAGGTAACATGTTGTACCCACTGCCTTTGCCCATAATTCTTGTCCTAACTCGACACCGCTGAGCATGTTCCTTTATTTTTCCATCAGTGTCTTGTTCATCCTTTCTGCAACTCCATTCTGATGAGGAGTGTATGGAGTATCCTTCTGCCTTGCTATACCACACTTCTTACAGAATTCTTCAAATTCATTTCCACAGAATTCTCCACCATTATCTGTTCTCAATACCTTTATTTTCTTCTCCGTCTTATTTTCTACCAGAGCCTTAAACTCTTTAAATTTATCAAATACCTCAGATTTCTCTCTAAGAAAATAAATCCATGTGTTCCCTGAGAAATCATATATGAATGAAACATAATACACAAACTTACCTAGTGATGGAACAAGCACAGGGCCAAACACATCACTGTGTATCAACTCTAAGATCCCCTTTTCTCTTGTAGCACCGGATGGGAATCTTACTCGATTATGTTTACCATATATGCAATGTTCACAGAAATCAAAATCTAGAGTGCAATTAGCCATACCTTCAACAATACCTTTACCGTGTAGTGTTCGAAGGCCCTTTTCTCCAATATGCCCCAATCTTTGATGCCACAACATGGTCTTATTTTCTGGGACAATATTGATCTTGTCTCCTTCATTTATTTGCTCAGGGACAACAGAACTGTTACACCCATTAGTATAATTTCTTCCCAACAACTTGTATAGAGTTCCACACCGAACACCCCTCATCAACACCATTTCTCCTCGTACCATCTTCCAAGTGTTCTTTCCAAATATAGTATTCACTCCTGCATCATCCAACTTGCTTACAGATATTAGGCTCCTAGCTAGTTTTAGAATGTGAAGAACCCCAGGGAGTGTTCTAATCCTTACATATTTTAGAAACAACTTAACCCTTCCACGCCCCATGATTTTTGTTGTCGAGTCATCTCCTAGGAATACATCACCACCATCATATTTTTCATATTCAGAGAATCACTCCCTATGAGGAGTCATGTGGTATGATGCACTTGATTCGATCAACCATACATCATGGTATGCATGTGTACCTATACATGCCAGATAAACATTACCTCCTTCTTCAGTGGAGGTTTTCTCCTCTATGGAAGAGGTAATATCAGATCCCTTTGGTTTTTCAACCTTCTTAGACTTGCAATATTTCTTATAATGCCTTGTTTTACCACACTTCCAACATTTCCTCAAAGATTTTCCTCGAGACTTAGATATACCTGTAGATTTAGATCTCCCCCCCTCGAAGACTTACCAAGATTCCTGTCTTGGGTATGACTTCTTACAAATAAAGCATCTGTGTTATGACCATCCATGATTTTTGGCCTCGTCTCTTTAGATAACAAGGATGCAAATACATACTCATACTTCAATTTAGATTGAGTGGTACTACCTATTTCTACAACCATATTATCCCAAGAGTCTGGCAAAGAACATAACAAAGTAATACACTTATCTTCTTCTGCAATCGTAATATTAACAAAGACAAGTTGACTTACCAGAGTATTAAAGGCATTTGGATGTTCTGTCACAAAATCTCCATCTTCCATCCTAAGATGATACATCTTCTTTCGAAGAAACAACTTCTTTACCAGGGACTTTGATTGATGCAAATTCCCCAACTTATCCCATAGTTCCTTGGCTGTAGATTCTCCTAAGACAATCAACAACACCAAATCTACCACGCAGAGTCGAATAATACTCCTTTCTCTTCTGTCCAACTTATCACAATCTTCCTTTGACATACCAGTAGGTGGTGCACTGGTAGTTTGTGTACTAGTAGGTTATGTACCTGTAGGCTGTGTGCTATTAGACAGTGTACCAGTAGGCTGTGTACCAGGATCCACAACGATCCATTGTTCTTTCTCTACAAGCAGGTCGTCCATCTTCAACTTCCATAGCTCAAAGTTTTTACCTTTGAACTTCTCTATCTCTATTCTAGAAGAGCTTTCCATTCCTCTTTCTGCACTCAAATCACCAGTGCAAAATCTCCCACTAAACCCAGGTTTATCACAGACCCAAGATAAACTTGATCTATCAAGACCGAGCCAAACCCTCAACAACAAAGGCGTCCCTTTTAAGCCAAAAACGAGCTCTGATACCACATGTAAGTTTTAAACCTGTGAAGTACAACAATGCATATAGATTCTTAAGAAAAACATAAATTAATCAATGGATCATTCACATAGTACACATAGATTTATACCAAAAACCCTCAACTGGGAAAACCTTTCTTATTTCATTATATCGAATTTCACCATTCATCATACAATATATACAATGTTTTTAGGTATTCCGTAGATACCAAAGCCCTAATCCCTTAATCCAGGATTAATTTAGAAAACCACTAAAAATAGAAAAAATAGTGGTTGAATCTGACGCGCCCACACACACGCATGCAAAGAATATAACACATACCCAACACACAGATTGTCTTCATATGGTACTTGTTCCTGCACATAGTAGCATCACAACAGTTCTTTTACTATCTGTCTGTTCTATTTTTTTTCTTATGTTATGAGTTCAACCTCTGGTGCCTTAATGAATATCACCCCTCTTATTTGTTTAAGGGTTCCATCTACGTTGGGTTTCTCATGCTCAAATGAGAAAGTGATTGTAAATTTATGTTGTAGTACTGGCTATCTCATAGTTCCTATGCACAGTTCCTGGTCCGTATACCAGATTGTTGGGATGCCCTCTAATGTGTGTACAAAATGATGAGGCCATTCTTCTGGGGGTGTCATTTCCCACAACTATCTGCACTTCTCCAAGTGTTTCGCTGGTGCCTTCTATTCATCGTATTTCTGTTGTTGGTTTCTTCTTTTTTCTGCGCCAAACCTAATGCACAGTAACCGCTTATATTGGTACCAGTCCTTGATTGTTTCTTTTTGTGCACCCCATCATATTGCAGGTGTATCCTTAAGTGCGATGTCAAGAGATAACAATCTAAGACTGTCTGATACTTCATCCTCATATTTCATTAGGAATTCTTCCAAGTCATTGATTCCATGGAAACTTGGAGGTTCTCTCACTTCTATCCCAACCCACCTTACTGTGCGGTCTATTCATGCACATATTCTAGTGGAGACCTCATGTAGGCGCTGCTACCAATTCTCCATAAAAGCGTTTGAGTCAGAAGCACATGATGTGATACTTCTCCAGCTAAGTACACCATCGATATTTGGATTAATTTAATCTTCAGTGTGCGCAGTGGTTCAGTACAACTGATTAATTTCTTCTAGATATAGACATGTTGGTTCCACAAATCTTTCTGCTTCTAATGGATCTAGGGGAATAATAAACCTGTATTCTCCTAACTCAAATGTCATCTTCCGGGTCTTTAGGTTGATTATCGCCTAATTGTCAAAAGCCCAATCCAATCTCAGTAAGGCTGGATATGGTGTTGTACCATCCACAATTTCTATCACTTCGAAGTCTACCTTAGTGCACACTCTGTCCAGATCTACTGTCACTCCTTTCAACCTCCCTATTGGTAGAACTCTGTGTTGGTTTTCTAATTTTAGTTGGACTGGTGAGTATCCTAAGGTAGGTTTTCCCATGCATTTCCATGTATTTTTGGGTAATACATTCACTTCAGATCCCAGATATAATATCACATCGCCCATGTTGAAATCTTCGATGTTGGCATTCAATCTAAATTCTCTGTTGGTTCTCCTTCTGACATGGAGGTGATTGAATATCCCCTATTCTAAATTTACCTCATAGTTTGTGGTACATCTATGTAACATATTCTATAATTTTATAACAGATGATGGATCCTTAAATAATTGAATACATGATTGCAGGAAAGTTTTAATACAACTTACCTGGCTTCCCGAGTGGACTTCACTGGTATGGTCGAATGCTGATGACATTTCATATGTTGGGACATCTTGGGTATGTTGCGTGATAGATGTAGATGCAGCAGTATGCTTGAGAAATTATTTTTTGGCCTCCTTAAAGGCCTCCTTCTCCTTTTCTGCATCAAATCGCTTGGGTGGATCAATATTCTTCTTAATCCACTGGTGCGGTACTGGTTCCTATTTGCCGCATCATCTCCTCTTTTAGCACCTTCGCGCATCACTATGTTGATGTTCCTGCCTTATTATCTAGTTTTTGTAGAGATCCACTATACATTCCGATTGTTCTGATTTTGTTTCTCCTATATCTTCCCCAACAGTGTTTTGCAATCCTCTGTGTCATGATCTCCTGCTCGACAATACATGCATGTCACATGTGGTAGAGGGAATTCTCTTGCATAGTTCCATGGTTGTTGGAAGTTATGGCACACTACTAGACCTCTTCCACATCCAAAGCCTCCTCTGACTCATCCTCCTCCTCTGTACCCAGTGCGATCTCCGCATGGTGTATTGTATTGAGGTACCTGATTATACTGCGCAGGGTTATACTGGAGTTGATTAGTGTTATACTGCGACTGTGTGTTTTTATACTTCTATGAAACAATATTATACTTCAGTGGTGCCTAATTAAATTGAGGTGCAACTTTCCTTGTCATCATTTCGACTTGCACCCTATATGTGTCTGATGTCCTTTCCCTCATCAGATCCATGGTTCTGTAGTCTTTGTCGTCGTGCCCTACTGAATTGCAAAAAGTGCAGTATGCATTCTTTGGTATTTTCTAGTATTTATGCATCATAGGACAATCATATGGATCATGCCCATGTGTCTTGAAAAATTTACACTAGGTTCCTCCTGTTGGCAATGGATTTGGCATTCCTATTTCCATATATTGTGCGAATGTTGGAAAATCGTTCTTATGGCGCCCTTCTATTCTACATGTGGTACACCACACAACTTCATGCTTGTCCTTTCCATTATTCTGATTGAGTTGAAAGGTAATATTCTTTAGATCCTCCTTCAACTGCTTTATAGCTTGATCTGTCTTGTGGTACTAATTCTCCTCCATTTGAAAGGTTGCCTGCAGAGCCTTTCCTTGATATTGGAATTTATGTTGTTTTAGTAGGTATTTCAGGTGTGGTAACAAAGAATTCAGAAACATATTCCTATGCTACATGTCATTCATGGCATACCTCAATTTCCCTTTTAGATGTTTAAATCATTGGTCAATTTCCCAGACAGATTCTCCTAGTTTTTGTTGGATTTCTATCATCTCGTTCATGTATTGATCCTCTGAGCTCGGCTTCTGGAACCCATTAATCAATAATTTCTTAATGTTTGTCAGTGTCCTTATCGTCCCAGGTGCACTATTTACGTCTAGACTCATGTACCATTCTAGTGTATGGTCTCTTAGTGTGATATATAGTTGTGCAAGTTTAGTGTCTTCATTAGTGATCTTTTTTTCTTCCCAGATCTTTGCAAAAATAAACAAGTGTTTCTCAGGGTCTTTTGTTGCCTCTCCTCAAAATTCTGGTAATTGAATGGTGGGATCATGTACTGCCATCCTGAATATTGAAGTGCTACCTCTGCGTGGTGTAGATACTTGACTAATGCTCCCTGAATTGGATCCCCCAGTTTTTGTTCCTTGTGTAGATGTACTTGCTGTTGTCTTCCTTCTCTCGAAATTTCGTTTTCTAAATGGTGGTGTCATTTTTGGTGTGTTAGTCGCACATGGGTTTATGGGTTCCACACTGAAATTAATGTGGATATGATTTCTACCTTGGGTTCCCACTCTTGGACCTCTCATCTTCCTCTCATATGTTGCATGTAGGATTTCCTCAATCTTCTCCACAACCCAGATATCCTCTACCTCCTCTTCATCACTTTCCATGCCTTCTCACGTAGCTACGAATCTCTTCTTGGTGTTCATTTTGTATTGGTAGGCTACTCCACTGCACATCTTTCCAGTTGTCGCCATGATTTGCTTGATCTGCTCGTTGTCCATCATGATTGGGTCTAAGGATTCCTTGTTCTTTCCTTTATCCACTTCTCCTTCCATTTCTCCTTTTTTTGTTAGTGCTTCCCCCCTTCCCCCATGCACATAGGGAAGTTTTATCTATATGACTCCATTGTCATTACACCTTTGTTATAGAGAAATATATTAAAAGAAGTATACAATGATCTAATATACCTTCCTTGAGGCCCACGTAGAAACTCTTCCTCTACTGCACTATATGACTTTGTGATATCTACTGCAAATTCTTTTACAAACACTGCTACAATACTATCGAGCCAAAGATCTACTTCACAAGTGAATTTGTTATTCACCTGATGTAACTGTGTGATTTGAACTGAGGTCCACTCTAACTGTTGGATCCTATTTGTTGTGTGGTTGTCTTTCAACCTCATTATCCACTCCCACAGTAAGTGTGGAAAATCATAGAAAAATACTTCATGCAGATCAGTAAACAAATATTTCTCAAGATATTTGCACAGTGTAACTCTCGGGTTTCTGTTATCTTGTTGTGCAAACTCTAGCTCCTTTGTTTTCATCCATCTTTCGATCTTTGCTTTTGTGGGATTCCACGGTCTCAAAATCCCCTTCTATTGGCACATTCACTCACCTTATTGTCGTCCGATTCGGTATTCTTTTGACACGCCTTCCACATATATTACATTATTTTAATATATTTTCAACAGATCAACTATTCTTTTGACATATATTCAACAGATCACATCCACTCAATATTATGTTGTTCCAACTAGCAAAAAAACCATTTATTGTTTGCTTATTTGAGTTACACCTTTAACATGATTGACACAAGTTCATGTTTACTCGGGGTCCAACAAAGCCTCTAAAACTATCGACCCTCCTGGTAAGCCAGAAGGCAATGCAGTGCACAAAGTGCACTGCATAGTCTTACCCGAGATAGTTCTATGGGTGGATGCAATGCTCAAGTGCTTGCATCCTCATAATGAGTGGGGATATGGGATTGTACTATGTGATCTTCAGTCAATTACTATATCATTCATCTATCTTAGCTATTATGTCGTTCTTTATTCATGCATGTAAATCAACAAATCTAACTACTTCATCAAGATATTCATCTAAGATCTAACCATTGACAGCAAAGACATAAACAATAAGCATTCCACATAACACATGATTTAATGTGGTTCACCCCCTCCTGGGATACGTCTAGAAATATTTGTCTCTTAATCTATTTTATTATGGTTTTGTCAAATATGGTGTCGCACAAACTACAACTTCGTTCATACATTCACAAAATAGACTCCACAACCTTTATGAGGATGACTAGATCACACCAGGCTCCTCAGCCTACGATCTAACCCTCAAGGTCTAGTTACTTTTATCTCCCACAACTCAACAACTTACAAAAAGTTATCGTATTATAGTCAGGTTACAAACCTGTTACTCTATCTCATGCGAGTAACCTTCATCTCAAAAACAAAATCCCCCTAAACCTCCTAGGTGTCTATTTATATCTATTTTTGGCTCATCAACTGTTACATTCTCTTACCAAAACCCTAACCTTGTTAGGTCTTCTTGCATGCTGAACTTGCACACTTTTCTCCTCTGCATGAACATTTTCCTTTTGTCCACTGATTTTCCTACCAATTGTCTTTATTTCCCATTTTCTTGCAAGCATGCCTCGTATGCCTTTCTTCCAACTGTCTTTCCTCCATGTCGTGCTTTTTCCCCAAAATGGGCATGTTCCCAACAACATCTGATACATTTACATGGAAAAATTATTCACTATGGTACAAATATTACTTATATTTATGTAATAACTCCCAACCAAAACAAAAGGTACTTTTGGAATTGCACACCTCTTTGGTAAGAGGGCACTCAGGATTTTTGAAAACCTATCAAAGGGTTAAGGGGAAATTTTTTGGGGATGGATTTAAAACTGATGTTCAAATGTTTGTGGTAGAATTTTTGGTTTACCAACAAAATAAGGTGGAAACAATTAAGGCCCCGGGTATTTTATAACAATTAGCCATTCCAAGTCGGCGTTGGGAGGAGGCTTCCATGGATTTCATCATAGGGTTACCGAATTCTGAAGGAAAGAGTGTCATGATAGTGATTGTTGATACACTTACAAGTACACACAGGTTTTCGCACTCTCTCATCCTTTCAAAGCTAGTACAATTTCTACCGCATTCATGGAGAGAGTTCAAAATCTACATGGAATCCCAAATATTATTGTAAGTGACAAAGATCCCATCTTCATTAGACATTTTTGGACAAAAATGTTTTCTTGGTTGGGTACTCAATTGGCTCATAGCTCATTTTATCATCCTCAATTTGATGGAAAAACTAATATAGTTAACAAATGTATGGAAGGATACCTTCGTTTCTTTTTCTATGATAAACAAACACAATGGTTCAAGTGGTTACCCTTGGAAGAATGGTGGTATAACATTTCCTTTCATACTGCAACAAAAATGACACCATTTATGGTTCTTTATGGATATCACCCATGTTCCATCACTTCTTCTATAAAAGAAAAATATAAGGTTCAAGCAGTGGAAGATCACATCGAGAATCAACAACAGGTTCTCCAACTCTTAAAGGAGAACCTGACCATGACACATAATCACATGAAAAAACAAGCAAATGAACATCGTAGTGAAATAATTTTTGAAGTAGTGGGTTGAGTATTTTTAAGACTAGAACCATACAAACATATGTTCCTCAAGAAAGATAAGAATGATAATAAATGATCACCGAAGTAATATGGCCATTATAAGGTGTTGTAAAAGATTGGTACTATGGCATACAAATTGAATTTGCCTGCCTCTTCGCGAGTATACCCAGTTTTCCATGTTTCATGCTTAAATAAGGTTATAGGTGACAAGATACCAGTTCAAACTGTATTTCCAGAACTTGACGAGGAAGGAAAAATCATCTTGGAGCCTGAATCTATCACTAACACAATAATTCACCAGCTGAGGAATAGATCAATTTCAGAGTATCTCATTAAGTGGAAGAAACTTCATGCTGAAGATTTCACGTGGGAAGATGAGTCTTTTATATAGAAGCATCCAGAACTATTCAAGCATTGAGGACAACACTTGTTTGAAGGGTAGGGGCATGCTAAGCCCTAAATCATGTCACATTAACCCTTAATTGGGGCATATTAAATTAGTATTGTTATTTTATTTATGTCGGCTTGGGTTCATTAGTTGTAATTGTACCTCCTAGTCTCCTATATATACCAAGGAGACATTTTCATTTGGAATCATCTTCTATTTGTGAATTCATGTAATTTATAAGGATTTTTCCTCCTCGAAGAGGCTTATTATCTGAATTTCTCTCTTTGTCAAGATGTGGAGTACTTATTCTGAGGTTTTTATGCTATTTTGATATTTGGTTCTTAACACATTTGACACTTTGGTGGAGAAAGTTGAAAAACTTGAGAAATACTTTGGAAAGAAGATAACTTAGCCCACTGGAGAGACCATGTGCTTTTATTATAACTGGAATAATCAATCACATGATTCTTCTAAAGAATCTAGTAAAACAGGACATGGAAAAAATAACTTCAGAGACAGGGGGTAGGCACAATAAGGGTGAGAGATTTGATCTTCACCATGTCCATTGTTGAAAGAATGGGTCACATGAAGCAAAGACATGTAGAATCCCATGGGATAATATCAAAGGCAACCTTGATAAAAAATAATACAAGGGTAAATCATTATATCTAGATGAAAGGTAAATCAGTTGAGTCTACTCATTATATAATCCTTCTCGTTGAAATATTGGAGTAACTAAATATTTATTTAACACTTCATTTGTTTGTTGGAGAGATGCATGGTTTCTTGACACAGGTGAAACATGCCAGAATACCTTCATGATAGGATTCTTTGAATATTTCAATGATAAAATAGATGGTATAGTTTATTTTGCAAATAAAACAAGTCTCAAACCTTAAGGTATTGGCACTGCCAGACTTATATTTCCTGGATTCCTAGATTTTATTTTACATTATATGCTCTATTTCTTGAGATGTGAAGGAAACTTTTGTCACTTGTTCATGTTCGATAGAAAGGCCAATCTATTAATATCTTCAGTAGAAAAGTTGAAATAAGGAAGGATTTTGAAAACATGATCATTATGATAGGAGTGGAGGATGGAATATTGTTGAATTTGAGAGGGACATCTTCTCATGCACATAATTCTGCATACCTATCTCACCACGATGAAGGCAGATTTCCATACAATTTCTTATGGCATGCTATATTTGGACACATTAACTATGAAATCTTTCGTTTCTTGAAAAAGAATGGTGTTTTTGGTTTTCCTACTATTCCTAGGAAATCAAAGCAATGTGATGCTTGTATCCTTGGAAAAGATAAAAAAACAAACTTTCCATGATTCCACTTCCAAAGCATGTAGAAAAATTGGAATGATACGTTATGACCTCTGTGGCTCCATGCTTGCTCCATCTACTAATGAAAATAAATATATCATGTGATCCATATTGGATCATTATATTAATTTTCATCTATCTCAATTCTTTCAAACAAGAAAAAATTGGAGGAATCAACTAGTAGGGACATTTTAATGGTAGTTTCCATTTTGGAAAATTGGGGTTTGAAACCGTCCAAAGATATGCTTCCTACAAGTTGATCTATCATGTTTACCACCATGGTACGAGTGGATGCCATTTCAACCCCCATTACTCATGCATATGGGTCTATCCATGTATGTACTTTCAAGAAGATTCTATATGGTCTCAAACCTTATCACAATTGATGGTTGAGGAAGTCAAAACCATACCCCTAGATGACTATTGGGTGATGTTAAATATCAGGTGATATGGATATTTAATTTTCTAATGAATGACTTGATTTCTTAAAGAGTGTGAAAACTAATACAAGTAAACACATAAATAGACTATGCACATAAATAATAAGAAGGAAATAAATAAGAATGACAAAATGAGATTGATAACGGAGTTCACCTAGTGTGGGACATGTCTCTGGGTCCCCTTCCAATGGAGTGGCCTCTTCAAGTATGATGAAAATAAGAAAATTACATGAATATATTCAATCATAATAGTTGTTATTGTACTTTGTTGCAAGATAATGACCTCCAAAAGTCTCTGGAATTATCTCTCTCCTCTTTACCATCCACTAAGAGGGATAATATAATTGATATACATGAATATTGCAAAAATAATATGTCCTTACAAGTATTAACTCTCACTTTTGTGACCAAAAGAATATCCTGGTGCAATGGCGTTCAACCTTATTATACAAATTGTGATCCAATAGACTCGGGGTCGATCCTGCATGCTATTTGGATTTGGGTTGAATGGAATATTTTCAAATCAAAAGGGTTTGGCACCAATTCCATGCCAATCAATACCTCTTTGGCACATTGGTTGGTGGATATGTTTTGGTCCATTGGTCATTGGGGAGGTCATAAGTTCGAACCCTTGGACCTCCCCTCTTTGGCTTATTCGTTGTAACCAAACTTAAATATATGATTTTTGGCATTGTTTACCAAGCTTGGCCATTGGTTTGTTGGTGAAAACATTTCTCCCATAGCTTGGAGGTTGGGGGTTTGATCCCAACAGACCACCCATTTTATTATTTGTTATAGAAACTTCTAGGTTAATCAAATCCCACCACATGGAAATATATGATTGGTCCATGCCATGTCACCAAACAACTCAGATGCCATGTCACCTGCCAACTTGGATGCCACAAGACCTACCAGCTCAGATGACACATGTCTTCCATGTCATGCCTCTACCATGTGTCCACTACTCAACCTTCCATGTATCCTATATGGATTCCATGATTCACTTCATATGTATACCATGTGTCCTCCTATGGGACTGCCACATGCCACCTCTGTCCCTTTTTTGTGTCATTTGAAAAAAACTTCAGAACATGATATATTTCTCAGACGAAGTCTGTTTGATCTTGTTCAAGCAAAATATAAAATATCTTGTCTATATATTCATCATGGAGACATTTGCATTGATTTTTAAGACCTTTGAATTTTGAGATATTATGAATCCTTCTGGATCAGTGCTCCTCACTAGAATATTTTGGACCACTAAAAATTGAATCACTCATCAAATAGATGAGGGTATTTCTCCCTCACTTTCCCAATATTTATCCACCATTCTTTGCTTGGATGTATTTCCTTAAGGCCCTCGTTATGGCAATGCACATCACCTCTTTGTGAAATCCTTGTCTTCCTGTCAAGAATGAAATATTCTTGCAACTCATCAAGGTAATCAAGAGAAAAATCATCAACAGAAGGAGCTTGAATACTATCATCCTAATCCATGATCATTGGAGGCTCATATAATTTCAAGTTCTCCACATTTACAACCGAATACATCTGCATGTAAGTTGGTATATCTAAGAAAAAAGAATTAGTATCAATCTTCTCCAAAATGGTAAATGGGCCATATCATATTGTCTTGAGCTTCTTACCTTCCCCTTCTAACCTATATTTGTTGATATGCATCCAAAATTGACCCCCTACTTGTAAATGATGATCCATATAATGCATCTCGTTCCTAGCTTTGTATTGGGCTTGGATCTTCTCCAATTGCTCTTGCACTACCTGATGCACCATTTGTATTTTTTGAATGAATTTTCAAGATTTGTGTTCATCTCTATGTTCATATGAATCAACATATTTCCAAAAAATAAAATCTAATCGATATTTAGGAAGCTACCCAAAAAAAGTCTCAAATGGAGATCTCTATGTAGAAGAATGAAAAGCTCGGTTGTAGGCATATTGCACATAGTGTAGCTATTTATCCCAAAGCTTAGGATGTTTACTGCAGTAACCTTGGAGAAAATGTAAAATTTCATGTTGACTACCTCTGTCTTTCTGTCATTCCTTGGATGAAAATAAGTACTTTTCTTCAACTTGGTGTCCATCAATCCCCACGAACTCGACCAACATTCCCTAAGAAAACATGAATCCTGATCTAAAACAATGGATGTAGGCAACCCAAAGTGAACCCAAACATGTTGAAAGAATAAGTGTGTGTTTTTTCAGCTATAACTTGCTTCTTACAAGGCATAAAAAAAAAAAAAAATTGAACCTATCCACAACTAAATACAATTAGTCATGACCTCTTTTGGACATAGGTAAAACCCCTAAAAAATCCATGGAGATGCTCTCACATGAATGAGAAGGTATAGGAAGAGGTGTATATAGACCCAACTTTCTAATAGTGGGTTTACTAATAACACAAACTAGACACCCCTTTACATACTTGGATACAATTTCCCTCATCTGGGGCTAGTAAAAAAAACTTTGTAAATGAGCTATAGTTTTTCCTATCCCAAAATGCCCCAAAATAAGAGAAGTATGAGTTGCTTTGATTACATGAACTCTTTCATCTTTCAAAATACATAGTTTGTTAAGATGGTAGAGTAAATTTCCCTGTAACCAATAATATTCCACTTGTGAATCATGGGCTAACCTCTCATATACATATTTAAAGTCCCCGTCCATAGCATAGTGTTCAACATAATTTTCATGTGTTAAAGAATCATTTTGTAAGACAATAGATGCATTAATAGGATGTCTGGATAGCAGGTGTTGGGACTCAGAAGTGTCGTATTTTCATCCACCTTTCCCTTCACTATTCCTTACATTTCATCGCCCAATTAAACCTTCGTCATATCATTTTCATAAATACATTTGGGTTTCACACCATTATTTTCCACTTTATTCATTTTAGTATTAAAAGTGAATTTATGATTAAATATTAGAAAATATACATGTTTTCATATATATCTCAATTATGTGTGAGCTTTGTAATGTGTAGGAATATATGGATGATTAATTCAAAGAGACTTCTCGAATATCTCTTCCGTCATTCCAAAGGAGATAATTATTCAAGCCTCTTTTCAAGGAGAAGATCATGGAGATTTGGTTATAATATCTTATCTAAGATATATGAGAGATATGTGTGAGGATTTGAAGGGATCATATCTTGTAATAATGGGAAAGTAGTTGAGAGTGGTTGAGAGAA
>ML777021.1:831779-890969 GCA_009831015.1 Picea engelmannii | reverse complement strand
TCCTTACATTTCATCGCCCAATTAAACCTTCGTCATATCATTTTCATAAATACATTTGGGTTTCACACCATTATTTTCCACTTTATTCATTTTAGTATTAAAAGTGAATTTATGATTAAATATTAGAAAATATACATGTTTTCATATATATCTCAATTAAGTGTGAGCTTTGTAATGTGTAGGAATATATGGATGATTAATTCAAAGAGACTTCTTGAATATCTCTTCCGTCATTCCAAAGGAGATAATTATTCAAGCCTCTTTTCAAGGAGAAGATCATGGAGATTTGGTTATAATATCTTATCTAAGATATATGAGAGATACGTGTGAGGATTTGAAGGGATCATATCTTGTAATAATGGGAAAGTAGTTGAGAGTGGTTGAGAGAATAGTGGATCTGCAATTATGAGATGGTTATCTTCTTCATGTATATAAGAGAGTGCTCTTTCTTCATGAGAATTAAATTAGAATTAGAATTCAATGAGAAGTTAGATTTCAATTAGGATGTGATTGTAATCAGGAGAAGGGGATTCTTAGCTTTGTTATTCTTTCATGTTTTGTCATTTGACTATTGTAATATGATTTGAGATTGATATATTGTATGAGCTCACTGTTGTTAACTCTTCACATGTTGTATTTCCCTTAGGCAATTTCCTGCTTTCCTAGTTAGTGTTTCAATGCTTTCTTAGATTAGTTTGATTTCAGCAACATAGATTGGATCAGATTAGTTCTACTTCAGTCCTGCATATACAGTGCATGTGCTTCGTCAGTCTACGTACCCCGGGTTGACAATTAAATAGTTGGGCAAGTACTATAACGACATATATTTCACCTAACAGCAGGTCAACCACTTTGTTATTTACAACTTTTTTATATTTGATAACCAAATGAAATTGTTGTATAAATCCCATCCATATAAAATGCCTTGAATGTTTTTATCTTTGTTTGTGATTGGAGATACTATAATGGTTGATGATCTGTGTATGATTGTTTCTTTACCCATTAAGTAATGCTTCCATTTTTTAACATTTTGTACTAAAGAATACAACCCTTTGTCATATGTAGGATAATTAATAACAACTTTAGAAAAGGTCTCAAAATGGTAACATATTGGATTACATTGCTGCATCAAAATTTCCCCCATGGCATATCCATTTGCGTCGGTCTCTATCGCAAATGGATGTTGTAAGTATGGAATTGTTAAGACCATTGTTTTTTTTATCTTCTCTTTCACTGTAGTGAAGGACTTTTGTTTCTTGCCTCCACATTGAAAGACCTATTTCACATTAGTAAAATCATGTAAAGGAGATGAAATAAACGAAAAGTTAGCAATAAATTTTCTCCAATACCAAATTTCTCCTAAGAAGCTTCTAACTTATGTTGTTGATGTAGTATTGGGCCAATTTAAAATAACTTCAACCTTAGAGGGATCTGTTTTCAATTCACCACTGCCTACAATATAACCCAAGTACACTAATGAAGTTTTTCCAAATTCACACCTTGACAATTTTACATACAATTTCTCCTTTTTCAAAGTCTCCAAGACTTTTCTAACATGCTTGACATGCTCATCCCAATTTATAACGAACACAAGAGTATCAACTAAGAAGACTATTACAAATTCATCAAAGAATGGTTGAAATACATAATTCATCACATGTACAAAAGTTGTCGAGGCATTACAAATCCCAAAAGGTGTCACTAACCAATCAAACAAACCTTTCTTTGTTTTGAAAGAGGTTTTCCAAACATCGTCTTTTGCAATAAAAATATGGTGATAACCAATTCTCAAATCTAACTTAGTGAAATAAATGACATCTTTCAACTGATCTAATAAATCATCAATTCGAGGAAGAGGTTAGCAATTTTTTATTGTGATTTTGTTCAATGCACGAAAATCAATGCACATCCTCCATGTACCATCCTTCTTTGGTACCTTTAGAATATGATATACACATGGATATGAACTTGACTTAATGAATCCATTATCAAGAAAGTCTTGAACTTTCTTCTTGATCTCAACATTCATAATCACAGACATATTGTACATGCCAATATCAGGAAGAGGGGCATCCTATTGCAGCTGAATCTCATGTTGAATCTCCTTCTTGGGAGGAAATCCTTTAGGTTCCTTAAATATCTCTTCATAGTTAGAAATGAATTTAACAAATTTGTTCTTATGAGAAGTATCAGAACCATGCAAATAATAATATTTGTCAATATCTTTGGCTTTCACAATCACAAGTACAAATTTTTTGGTAGTATTTATGAGCCTCTTCATTTACCCTATTCTAGCAAGAGATAATTTAGTATTCATGTTGTGTGCTCTTTCAATATATTCAACTCCATCTTTGGTGAGGTGATGTTTTTCTCCTTCCTAAAGAAAATGTATTTCATGTCATATAAGTAAGATATTCCTAATACTATTCCACAAATATCAAGAGGAAATACATCTAGTTCAACCTCATCAACAAATTTAGAAGTGATAGAAAATCTAAGTTTAAATTGATTGGTTACTTGTAGCTTTGCATCATCGCATACACAACCGAGAGGATAAGGGTTATTATGATGTTCTGTCTCCAATCCTAGTTTCTTACAATTACTTCATATATCATATTTACTTGGGAACCAGTATAAAAAAGATTATTCAATTTTGTATGCTTAGTTATCACTCTTATGTGAAAAATATTACTTCTTTTCTTTTTAGAATTAGGAGACTGAATTGAAGAGCTAGTAATAGCACATGAAGATGTTTTACCTTGTACTCCTATAGTTGTGATCTTGTTTCATCCCCTGAATCATACCCAAAATAGTGTTGTACTATGGAAACATTGTTTTTCTTTCCTTTCCCTCCAAACCATTTAGGCCTTAGCTCAAGATGTATCTTCCAACAATGAACACCATCATGCCCTTCCTTTTTACAATGAGAGCATGTAGGTTTTGCTTCTTCTTTCTTCACTGTAGCTGTTTTTTTTCCTTTCCCTTTTCCATTGAATTTTCCTTTAGTGAACTTGTATGGTTGTTTCTTTATTAAATCATTTTGCACATTCTTTCCACTGAACTCAAGATGAGTGGCTTGGACACATACTCCAATCATATTAGTGGGATTGAATAAAATAATAGTATGACGAGTATACCTATGTAAGGAACCAATGTATTTTAGAAGAGTATCTTGAGAATCTAATGGAATATTTAAAGAAAATGATTTCTTCCTAAACTCTTCAGTAAAACTTTTCACACTTTTCCCTTTTCCTTGCCTCAAATTCTTCCATTCCATAATTTTGTTCTATGTATATATGAAAGGATAGAATTGTTATTTAATGAAGAAGTGAATTCATAACAAGATGAAAAAAACTTACCATTATTTTGAACACCTTTTAGAAATTTGATTTTCCACCAAATCAACGATTTACCTTCAAGTTGAAGAGAGGCCAATTGAATATTTACCTCTTCTTCATCAATCTACTGGATATGAAAATAAAATTTTGTTTGTCAAATCCAATTATCTAGTCTCTCCACATTTAGTCTCTCCACATTAAGCTCGCCATTATACATGGGTATGTCAAATTTTACATACAACTTCAACATTAGATTATTTGGAGAAATATTCTTATAAGGAGATGGAGACTGAGATGGAGAAGGAGACTGAGAAGGAGAGGGAGGAGGAGAAGAAAGAGGAGAATGAGGAAGAGAAGGAGGAGGTGTATTTTGTGGAGGAATATTATCCTCATTCTGGACTTTAATTGTGACTTATCCTCATTGTTTTCCTCTTTCATTGTAAATCTCTTCCACCATTTCCTTCATTAAATTAAATTCCTCGAAGAAATCCTCTTCAAAGTTAAAAGGATTCATTTTTCTTGGTGTGTCCATAGATCCTCTTTGAATTCTTCTCCTTGAAACAATTTTGGGATTATAAGCCTCAAGTTTACCTCCTCCCTTCTTGACTCTAGACCTGGTAAGAATCCACACTAAAAAACCACATTAAACTAGATAAATAGTTATGATACCAAACTTGATATATATATTTAATTATCTAACCAATGACTTGATTGCTTAAAGAGTGTGTGTTGGAGAGGGAATTTTTGGGAGTAAGAACAACAAGCAAGGTAGAGTGGTCTAAAGGGAACAGTGAACGCCAGAAAAGAAGGAAGACCAGCATGACAAGGAGAAAAGGAATAAGTGTAAGGTAGGATTTGCATAAATCTGGCGCACATGTGGAAAAACCTATCCATGTTAGGGTTAGGGTTTTGGAGTCATATTCTAAGGGTTTTAACCCATTTTTGTAGTATAAATAGAAGAGGTATAAGGTAGAATGAGGCATACAAGTTTAATATAAGGTTTTATCGTATTTTGTGAGTGTCTTTGGAGAGTCCTTTGTTGAGTTTTGAGTCTATATCTAGATGAGAGTTGTGGATCTCAGATGGATTTTTTGTAACTGAGGGTCAGGTTCCAAGATTTGGAGCTTGGTGTGACATTGGTTTGCCTCACTACTCACTACTATTCTATTATTTAACATGCACAACTCCATTTTGATGAAGAATAAGAAATAAAAATAATATCTTTGTGGATGTAGCCCCAGGGGGGGTGAACCACAGTAAAACCTTGTCTTGCAATGTGTCTGAGTGTCTTTGTTATTTCCACACTTATGTTTAAATGGTTAGATAAATGGTTTGAATTACAATGTGCACTAGAATATGTATACATAAATGAATATGATGAATGAATGGATTAAGTAGATATGATGAATGGTGTAATAGAATGCATGTTAAGGTATAAAGAGAAGTAAGAAGAAAAAACCCAATCCCTTCCATGACTATAGACACCTGTGTTCTTCTGTCACCCATAAAACGTCTCGGGTGAGACTGCATTGTGCACTATGTGCATAGTGTAGCCTTCTGGTTTACTAGAAGGGCCGATGGTGAAAAGGGTTTTGTTGGAGAACTAAGGTAGAACTCGAGTCATCCCATATGTCCAATAAATGCTTCCATTTCCTAGAATAACTTAGAAGGAGAGATATGAAGGGGTTTGGTGAAGACGATGCAATGGTAGAAATGGATTTTTAGGCCATGGAATCCTACGAAGAAATATATTGAACTATGGTTAGAGACAGAGAAATTGTAGTTCACGCAAAAAGATAATAAGGGTTCCAGGTATACACTACACTAGTACCTACAAAGGTATGCGTTTATTGATTTACATGAAGCATATTTTTGTTATTTTCCATAGTCATTATAGGAGTGGATATTGAGGTTGAAATATACCCATCCAACTAATCAGATTAAGCCAGTAGTGTGGATTGTTGAAAATATTGTGCGGTTGGAAAGGGTTAATAACAAATTCATGCCCTTAGTGGATTTCTAGTTAGACAACATTACTGCGGGGTTTATCACTGATTTTTTAGTAGGATTTCTTGAAAGGACCCAGAGGGAGGTACATTAGGTATATTTACACGTCGATCAAGATCTTATTATATGATAAAGGTGTGATGAACATGGAATAAAATATCTAGAGCACTCTGTGCGCATGGGGGAGTTGGGGGAATAAATAAGGAGGATCTAAGAAATGGAGAAGGCTTTGGAGAGTATCCATAAGAAGGAAGCAATGGACCCCATCATGATGGATGATGAACAAACCAGAGAAATCATAAGGAGTGCAGGTTTGAAACTCAATGGATGAGCCTACCAATATGAGATGAATAATAAGAAAAGGGAAGTAGCCAAGCCATAGGGCTTGGACAATGATGAGGAAGAGGTAGAGAATATCTGCTCCACGGGGAATATTGAGGATATATATCATACCACATATGAGAGGAAAACAAGAAGTCATGGATCTTATGAAAAAAAGGGCTCTCCATTCCAGATCCGAATTAGTGTGAAACCCACAACTCCATGTGTGACTACAACAAATGAAGAAGAAAAATAGGTTAACCAACAAGTGATTAGTGGTAGAATATTTTTTTCAGGACATGGATCTAGTAGTAAAAGTGTAAGTTTAAAAATTAGCAGTCAAGTATCTACACCGTGCATAGGTGGTAGTTCAACAAATTTCAAAATGGTAGGACATGATCCAACTATTAGTTTACTAGATTTTGGAGGGGACAAGTCAAATGATCCAGAAAAAAATTTGTTCATCTGTGAGAAGATATGGGAAGAAAATCATATTACATATGATTATACAAAGGTTGTGCAGTTGGAAATCACAATTAGAGACCACACAATAGAATGGTCCATGGGTCTCTCAAAAAAAAATCCAATGGGGACGCCTACAACTATAAAACATGTGAAGAGACAGTTAATAAATGAATTTTAGAAGCCAAGTTCAAAAGACCAGTTTATGAATGAAATGGTAAAGATAAAGAAAAAACCAGTAGAATCAGTCCGGGAAGTGAACAAGAAATTCAAGAGGCTAAAAGGTAAGTTAAAGTATACTATTATTGGTTCACATCATAGAATTTTTTTATTAATTTTTTGTTGCCACACTTGAAGTATCCTTTGAGACAACAAAAATTCCAAATTCAGGGTGAGGTTTTGCAAGAATCCTTACAACTAGAGGAAAACTAGTACAAGCATACAGATACAATTGTGGAAGAGCTGAAGCAATATTTGAATAATTTAACATTCCAGTTGAATCATAAAAAAGGAAAAGAGAAAAAAGAAGATGTCTGGTGTACAATGTGTAGGAAAAAAGGTCACCATAAGAATGATTGTGCATTATTTGTGCAATATATTGGAGTGGGTATGCCAAACCATTTAGCTTCAGGAGGAACATGGTCTGGGATATGAAAGACACATGGGAATGATCCCTATCAATTGTCCCTGATGGAGAGGTATCAGATAGTATCAAAGAGAACATTTTGTAACTTTTGTAAGTCAGTTGGGAATGAAGAAAAGTATTGTATAACCTTGGAGATGATGAAATAAAGGATTGCAGATACATACAGGGTGTAGGCTGAACATGTAACAAGAAAACTTGCATAGAAATTGCAATATAACAATGCGCAAAAACTAAATATAATCCCTCACAATAGTTTGGAGTACCATTGTTGAAGTGAGAATAAAAAACACAATATAATGCGCAACAATTTCAAGGGAATCAACAGTATAATCCTACACAACAGTGCAAAACACCACCACAGTACAATAACATCTAGTCACGGTATAACCAAGGACCTTAGTATAACACACAACAAGGAGATAATCAAGGAACCAGAGGAGGATTCAGAGGAGGAGGTCGTGGAGGAAGAGGCTTTGGAGGAGGTCGAGGATGAATTATTTGTCATAAATGTCAGTAGCAATAGAACTATGCAAGAGACTTACATTTATTGGATAAATCTATAAGTGCGGACACAAACCGATCTCCCTAGATCCACCTAGATCTAGAACAAAGCAAGATAGAATATGATTCTTTCCCTAGATTCTAACCATTAAATTAAATAAGAGGCAAGAACAAGGAACATACCTTATTATCGCTTCCTATGGTCTTTGTTGCTCCTGCTTCGCTCCAGTGCTCTTGTGCAGTCAAGACCAAGACAACACAAACCAACCAAAGTGAAGAAAACATGATCTATTCAACGGTCAATCTATGTATATGATCAAGGAATTATACAATAAAGTGAAAATAGCTTTATGGGAAAGAATCATATTACTGTATCATATTAAATGTGAAAGAGAGATTACAACCATGGCCTTGATGTTGTAAGGTCCCTTCCAACTGTCCTTCGTTCCCCACACACTTTGATTCCAAGAATTCTGAGAGCATAGATCTGATGATATTCACAATATATCTTGACAAAGCAAATCTCAAAGCCACTCCAACCAAGCTAATAAACTCAAGAACCAACAAAGCTAACCCAAGCTAAATTTCTCCATGAGAAATCCTCTCCTTTTATAAGTTGAAGAGGATAAGGTGAGGAGGTTAGGATGATCCCACTAAATCATGAAAGCGAGTAAGATCCAAACCATTCGGATGCCACCTCACCATAGAAGTTTCTCCTTCTAGAAGATTCGAGAAAACGCTCATTTTTCCCATGTGTAGGCATTCTCGCACCCTAGCTATAGAGCAGCTTGTGAACATCTCGCACCCTGGCTATAGTGCAACCTGCAAGAATGGGTCATTCTCACACCCTGCCTATATAGCAACCTGCGAACTTCCTTTTTTATAAGGTTTTTACATAGGAAAATGAAACTTCTTTTCTCAGGAAAAGTTCTTCTCCCTTCTTTCTTTAGGAACTCAAGCTATTGACCCCTCTAAAGGAAACAGATAGGTTTACATCATTAATGATCATAGGGATGATGAAAATAATGTGTAACATAGAGCCCCCCAAAGTATGAAGTTAGAACAGAGTGATAGCTGAAATACTTTTTCGAGTGTGTGTAGGGAACAAGGAACAGTCGGTCGGAAACCTGCCAACAAACAAGGAAATACAGTACAATAATATATCATCACTGAGGTAGGCATTCCCATACTCAGAATACAAATGACTCAAAGAATAAATGCCGACATGCGAAGATCCATGTCAAGTAAGACAGGTCATGGCCACGAAACATACACTGTGGATCCATGCCGATATGACTCAAATCTGCCACCAAAAATACACTGTGGATCTATGTATTAAAGACTCAAATTTGAACATAGCCACCAGACATACAATGTGGACCTATGCAACAGTACACTGAATATACTCCAACGCAACCTAGATCTATTAGAAAATATCCAGGGTCTTCATCTCCACCACTCTATAGTACGAATCTAACCATGTGAATACATGTGTTGAAGTCGAACATGGTAGAAACCACTTGATTACCGGTCATTAGTGTATACCGTTAATAAGTGTGAGGGAAATCACCATTAATGTCAATGACTCCCAAGGTACACTAGTACAATCCCACGAATGTGAATAAATGAGCTGAAGTCGAACACTCGACGGAATCTCTCGATCAGGGGTCAATAATGAAAACTCACTGTCGAAAGCAAGGAAACCTGCCATTGAGGAATGCAAGTTCCAAGGTACCAATTAGTTTCTAAGTCTAATTCCTGGATAATGAGTTGAAGTCGACAGGAAAAGACTCGTCACAGGATGGATTTAATGTATCCCACATCAATGACACGAAACAAGTTACAAGATTTGATGTAGATCAGAGTAACAAGTGATTCAGGACTGACTCAGGGATGGCCGATGCAATAGAAGGCTTTAAGGACTGCAAAAATGGCCGACACAATAGAAGGATTTTCGGGTTGAACATCTCTTTGAACATATTGACGACACAACAACTGTCTTGGAAACACTGACTCAACAACAGGGATCACAGACCGATTTGTAATCTTATAAAGGAGTATGATCAGGAGACAAGTGGATTTCCCAACCTAGACACAAAGCGAGTGAAAGGGTGTCATGTTCAAAAGCGACTCTTTCATGGAATATAGGCTTAGACACAATTCTTTCCCAATTCTTCCCCCACCATTTCTGGCGAGTACCTCTTTATTTTTATGCAAGCTTGAGGAGGATAACATATGCTTGTAATGTAAGCTCATCCTTTGGATGAGTCCCTCGGAGTATGTTTAATGAACCCTAGGAAGGAGTGGTTCGGTCCCATGGCGGGTCTTTCGATGTTTATTTAATGAGTCCAAAGAAAGAAAACTCATGGGTTTTTCATGTTTAGAGAGTCTGAAAAACACTTAAAGAAAACTCTCTCAGTTCCTTTTTCATAAAGTATTCTGATGAGACCGAAAAAGAGATAAACTATCGCTCAACAGACTTTTTTTTCAAATACTTTAACGAGCGTGAAAAGAACAAGATCGCTCGGCAATCTTTTCATGTTTAGAGAGTCTAAAAAGAGCTTAAAGAGGACTCTAGGGGGTTCCTTTTTCGTATAACCTTTACGAGTCCGAAAAAGTGATAAAAGTATACTCAGTTACATTCTCATTGATTTACGAGCACGAGAAAAAACAAAGACTAAGCTCGGGATTGTTTTTATTTTTACGCAAGCTTTAAAACAAAACAAAACTATGCTTGGGATAGATTTTAATTTTTTACACAAGCTTAAAAACTAAACAAAATTTTGCTTGGACCTGGTTTCATTTTTACGCAAGCTTGAACGAGAGGAAACTATGCTTGAGGTAAGTGGTTTCATTTTTACACAAGCTTGAACCATAGAAAACTATGCTTGGACTTCCCAACGCATAACACATGGACGGTGGTTACTTAGCCCCCAGCTTAAGAAACTAGTGGCTCAACTTCAGCATGAAGTCCAGAGGCTGAGGCAAATGCCCCCCAAGCTTCGTTTCATCCAACGACAAAGGCGGAGGAAAAGAAGCTTCAAATACTAGACGAAGAAATTGACTCAAATAGAGAGGGGGAAAAAACTATTTCATTTTTTAATGAGCTTGACATAGAAACAATAACTATGCTCGTAACCTCTATTTCATTTTTTTAATGAGGTTGCTACAGAGATGCGAAAACTATCCTCAAGTGGTTTCATTTTTTAACGAGCTTGAAATTAGAAAACTATGCTCAAAGACCTCTGGTTCATTTTTTAACGAGGTTGCCTCAGGGACACAAAAACTATCCTCGGAACCTCTCTTCTTGATCATGGATTCCAAGAGGACAATGCTCTCCAAGGACACCATGTCAAGGGACAAAACTTAGTCATGGCTTCCAAGAGGTATTCACTGGAAGGAAGAAACACACTCTGGAAGGACACCATGCCGAGGGTCTTGACAGGGGTAAGGAGATCAGGCTTTAACAACCCTATCGAAGAGATCACCATTTCAACTACTGGATCTAAGTCATCAGAAGTCAAAGCCATGGGAGACAATGCCACATAATTGACCTGTGGCGGGGGCGATATTGTCTGCATATAAGAAACATTTAGGGAGGCAATCTAGTTAGGGTCAATGAATGAAAGTTGATCAATAGTCACAACTCGTCCATCGTGAGGGAAAGATATCACACGAAAAAGAGCAGACACAATAGCTTTCATGGCATAGACATAATCTCACCCAAGGAGTAAAGAAAAATCCAAGGGGTCTTGGACTACCATGACGTCGATGAAGACATTTTTCCCTCCCAAAGTTACAGGAAACTGAGAAAGGGTCCCTAAAGGTTGACTGGTTCTTCTGTTAAAAGCTAATAGATTCTGCATAACCGACACAAGTGGAGGATAACCCAAGGCTTGCCAAGCAATAGAGGACAAAATACTAACAGATGAACCTTCATCTGTCAGCGTCTGAGGAACGTCCCGACCACAAACCTGCACTGTAATATGGAAAGGAATGTGAGAGGGAAGATGAGGTCCAGTTAGCACATCCCAATCAAAATGGATGGCCTCATTACTTGGAGGGGGGTCCACAAGAAAAGGAGGAATATCCCCTGGCACGAGAGATTCTGTATCAACAAGAAAAACATGGGCAATATCGGATTTACTCTCTAGTGGGAGAGTAGGATCGACCGATGATGAGATCAGATCGACCACTTGGGTTTCATTCTCCAAGGGGAGAATGGGATCGATAGGTGTAAATGGATCGACCACTTGGGTTTCACTCTCTGAGGGGAGAGTGGGATTGACCGAGGATGGTATCGGATCAACCACTTTGTCAACTGGTTCAATGAAGGATGTGATCAGATTGACAACATGATCAACCGGATTGACCGGTGAAGGGACCGGAGTGATCATTCCATAAACTACAGGTGGGTTAAGAGAAAGCTTGCGATAAGTGGCTGGGAGTTGAGGTTGTGAAACAGTCATGTCTTCCAATAATTTAGAGGCTTCATCCATACAAGGGAAAAGGTGAGTGAGATGACTCCCTTTGCATAACATGCACGGGAACTTGACTCTACTTTTCTTCTTCCTAACGATATCGTGACTAGTTGACGGGAGGCCATCAACATGTTGTTCAGAGGATAATGAAATAGGTTGGCGAGGATGTGTAGACCATGCTTCTATAACCTTGGGTAGACCAAGGCAATCCTTAAGAAGATGGCTACCCTTACAAAGCATGCAAGGGTACTTGGGCTTACGAGTTGTTTGGGTGATCTTGACATCATCAACACTCCCAACACGATTAATAGTAACTGGTTGTTTTCCAACATGTTTGACAGTGGTTGGAGGTTTTGACCCTTGTTTATCTTTCTTCTTATTAATCTTTCTTTTCTTGTTCTTCTTATTCACCAGGTTACTAGCTTTGGAACTTTCACTCGACGAAGAAGATGAAACGGAAGGAGACCTTGCAAGTGAAGAAGGCGAAGAAGAACTTACTGGTGAAGAAGGTGAAGGATCAACATGAGGTTGATGCTCTTGGGGGGAAGTGCTTGTGACTGAAGCACTAACTGCATTCGAGATTACCTGAGTGGAAAACAACCATACCGGTAATCCAATAGTGAGACCTAGAAGGCTCAAAGTAGCGATGTGAGGAGGACCAATGTTTCCATAAGAAGGAAAAACAAAAGGTTCCCCCAGAGTAGGGGTTCCTTCATTGGTCATTTCGAGAACTGATGCCATTAAATAAATCCAACCTAGAGTTCGCTAAGGAAAACAAACAGCACACGCTAAAAATATAGGAAGCAAGCAAACAAAAAAAACCTTCTCACAATGAGCACACTAGTTGGTGATGAAATCCAACGTCGCGGGAACAAAGTAAGAAGGGTCTGAGATAGAGTGGGTGGAAAAGTTATGTTGACGACCTCCTTAACAGACTTACACCCTGGTGAAAGCTCCCACACATAATCATGGGTATACCCTCCAAGGAGCCCAAGTGAGTTTGGCCAACATCAATTCCAGGTACTGTGAAGACTTGCCCCTCCACAGTCACCTCATGTAAAGAACCTAGAGAGATAGGGCACTAAGGTTACTACCAACAACAATAAGGCCTGGGGGGACAGTCGACAGTCCGATCCACATGCAAGGGCAGGGTATCTAGCCCGAAATCAACTCAAAAGGCTTCCACTCATCATTGTGGGTATACCTCCGAGTGATCCCCGTAATACGTGCAATCTCTACACTGACATCAACAAAGAAGGGTGAGTAACTCTGTCAATATCAATGTGACCTCATGCTTGACCCTTTTGTTAGAAGGGCTTCCCAGGACAAAATGTAATAAGTGGATTTAACCGCTCCCTAACCCAAGATTCTATGTTTGTTTGTAACTTTGGAAAGTTATCTTTCACACCTATTCCAAAGCCCTACAACTAATCTAATGTAGGTTTGCTACCAGAAAAGATAAAAATGTCTAATCAATTTTTATAAGCACTTTATTTTATGGCTGTTGTTACTCAAGAGGAAAATGGCATAGACAATATGGTGTTTTGACCAACTCGAAAATTATGCAAAGATATGAATATGCAATCTTTTCATTTCGATGAAATCTATGCTACGAGAAGGAGAAAACATTTATCATTCCCATATGCACAATGTCCCAAAATATATTAAACTCATCAATATTGAAATTCTCAAGAAATGAGAAAAATGTACTATACACCAATGCACGATTCATGGCCCCCCCCGACCATGAGGGGGAATTTTTTTCATAATTTAAGATCAAAAAATGCCAAGAATCATGCAATTTCACTACTCCAAATGCAAGGATGCCCCCAAAAGCAAGAAATTAAATATTTTCGTTTCAAAAATTTCACTAAAATCAATAATGAACTTTCTTAAAACAAAGAAACCCAAACTAAAAATTTGTCTTTTAAAGCGAACTATTCAGACAAAATCTGATCTTTCCCTAAACAATTCTAAAGAAAACACATGCTTTGTAATTGAAAGACACTCAAAGCAAGAGACTAATCCTTCAAAACCAAACAAAGCAAAAGTGGCTAAAAGAAACTCAAAAGATGTCAAGCAGATTGTAAGCAGATCAATATAGGCTCCAAAAGCTCAATCCAGTTGATCAAAGCAAAACTGGGTCATAAAAAGATGACCAGACCCAATCCAAAAATGTTCACAAACAAGTTCGCAGCCTAGCAATAGAGTACAGTGCGAGCATTAGGTATTCTCACAGGCTATACATTGGTAGGGTGCGATAAGTTAGGACCTAACTAAACACTAGGGTGCGAACATCGATGATTCTCGCAGGACACTAAAGGGTACAGTGCGAGAATTCCTGTAAACAAGCAAAAATTTGAAAAAGGGCTAAATTTGAGTGAACTTTCAGATCCAGAGAGCTTCGATGGATCTCCCACAGACTCAGAGACCAGAAAACAAGCAATCAAAGCAAGGGAAACTAGACTAACTAGGAAACAATTCGATCCCCAGTGGAGTCACCAATTTTGTTATTGGATAAATCCGTAAGTGCAGACACAAACCGATCTCTCTAGATCCACCTAGATCTAGAACAAAGCAAGACAGAATATGACTCTTTCCCTAGATTCTAACCATTAAATTAAATACGATGCAAGAACAAGGAACATACCTTATTATCGCTTCCTATGGTCTTTGTTGCTCCTGCTTCACTCCAGTGCTCTCATGTAGTCAAGACCAAGACAACACAAACCAACCAAAGTGAAGAAAGCATGATCTATTCAACGATCAATCTATGTATATGATCAAGGAATTATACAATAAAGTGAAAATAGCTTTATGGGAAAGAATGAAATTACTGTATCATATTAAATGTGAAAGAGAGATTACAACCATGGCCTTGATGTTGTAAGGTCCCTTCCAACTGTCCTTCGTTCCCCACACACTTTGATTCCAATAATTCTGAGAGCATAGATCTGATGATATTCACAATCTATCTTGACAAAGAAAATCTCAAAGCCACTCCAACCAAGCTAATAAACTCAAGAACCAACAAAGCTAACCCAAGCTAACTTTCTCCATGAGAACTCCTCTCCTTTTATAAGTTGAAGAGGATAAGGTGAGGAGGTTAGGATGATCCCACTAAATCATGAAAGTGAGTAAGATCCAAACCGTTCGGATGCCACCTCACCATAGAAGTTTCTCCTTCTAGAAGATTTGAGAAAACGCTCATTTTTCCCACGTGCAAGCATTCTTGCACCCTAGCTATAGAGTAGCCTGCGAACATCTCGCACCCTAGCTATAGTGTAACCTGTGAGAATGGGTCATTCTCACACCCTGCCTATATAGAAACCTGCGAACTTCCTTTTTTATAAGGTTTTTACATAGGAAAATGCAACTTCTTTTCTTAGGAAAAGTTCTTCTCCCTTCTTTCTTTAGGAACTCAGGCTATTGACCCCTCTGAAGGCAACATATAGGTTTACATCATTAACGATCATAGGGATGACGAAAATAATGTGTAACACTTACCACATCCACCCACATCATGTATATATTGTCGCGTAGCATTCCATGAAACAAAATATTGTACTACACTTTTGATAAAGATACATGACAAAAGGAACCTAAATAATCAGAATGTGCAATGGATTGGGGTGTAAAATAGAGGAGAAGATAGGAAAATAGGCATGGCATGCTCAAATTATATCAACCCAATTGTAGATCATATGCAATGTTTATACCATGGGTTGGGGCTTAGCCCCAACCCCCTTTTGCCTCATTGTAACTTTATTTCACTTTATTTACAATAAAGTGAGCTGGGTATTACAAGAATCACAAGGGCACATTGGTAATAGGGACTTTGCCAAGATTTGGGTTGGTCCAAGAGGTCATGGGATCGACCCCCATGGACTCCAAATAAATTTTTTCCACCAACCATTAACCAATATCATGGTGCCACATGGTAGCCCATGATTGGGCCACGTGGCACCCAACAATTTGCCAAACAAATAAAACTTGTCAACTGCTGGGTGGATTCCTGTCATGGACCAGTCACCTTCTATCGGTCTGCCACTTGTCACAAACTGCCTTTGGCATGTCAACACTGTTGATGTCATGATGATGTCAGCATTTGACTGGACCTGTTGACTTTTTGCCTGTTTGGGAAAACGGTCAGAGTGCGATAACTCTCGCATACGACGCTCGTTTGAGAAAGTGAATATATGCCCGGAATCAGTGTGACGAGTCAGTTGCAATGGAATTGGTTTCGTTTGATTCTGAGAACTTTCATTTTGAGCCTTTTTTAGCCCTGTTAGGCTCCTGGATCCGATTCTGGATCAATGAGTGGTTTGTTATGTCATTTGGATTAACCAATGCTCCAATTACATTCATGATATTAATGAATGAAGTGCTCAAAGACTTTATTGGGAAATTTGTGATTGTTTACTTGGATGATATCCTAGTTGTAATATCCCTAGGCTGAACCCAATTGTAATGCAAATGAAAATGTACTTAAGTCGGTGAGTTGTTTAATATCATTTTTGTACGCACATGTACTATGCAGTAAAATGATGAAGTGTCCACATTCTTGGATACTTGGTGCAACAACTTAAGTGTGCGCAATTTTGAGGTTAGGTAGCCTTTTGTGTATATGTTGTGTTTTATAGGCTGGTGAGCCAGATATTATAAGCTAGGATTCTTATGTTTTGATTAGGTCAGAGAGCCTAGATGTTAAAGGCTAGTGCACCTATTTTTGTATATGTCTCATAATTAATATAAAATACATCGTTGCGCACAAACCAACCATGACAAAAGAGATGGGGGACTAAACTCCACTAGTTAGGGAAAGGGATGCCTAAAAATTAAGGAAAAGGGCTAAGCTAGGGAGCTTAAGCCAAAAAGGAATATTATATTAATATTTCTTAAATCATAAAGTATGGATAATTATTTTATCCTAAATTCAAAAGTTGGGTACAAGTGGGCCAAAGTATCTCCCAACATGACAAGTGTCAAGTTGGGGACATGCATACATATTGTTGGGACTTAGTTCATTTCCCATCATATTTTCCATCATTCTTCCCAAAATTCATTCCATCATTCAGTCATCCAGTCAATCCTCCATGAGCATGCATGCACACACCCATTGAGCTATCTTTCGTATCTTCATGATTGTACCTGAACTTGTATCCATAGTCATTTTGTGTTGGTGTATCTGGTTATCTTGGGAGTTGGATTGAAGAAGTGGTTTGTCACGACCGTGGGATATTGAAGAGGCAGGATGTTAGGCCCATGAGAAATTATCTGGGTGAGAGAATTGTTGGGAATTGATTTCCCGAAGGTGCTAAAATGCAACTACAGTTCTCTAAGACTTCTTGTCCGACCTGTTTCTGAAGCCCGGAAAGGAAGTGGGGTAGCCAAAGGATTGTTGAGCAGAGAAGGGGCACACTTCCTGGGTGGGACATACATGTGGGGAATGAGGGACTGTAGGTTTTTAGTTTGATTTGGCACCTGAGACGAAGTCTTTCATTTTTTCTATTATCCTTTAGCCTGGTTACGAATCCCTTTACTCGGGTGGAGTTTAGTCCCAGCTCGGGGGTGACTAACTGTTGAGAGTGATGAACAGTGTGGTCTAAGGCTAGGAGGTTTGCGGAAGGTCTGCACGCAGTTGGTGACATTATTACCAAGATAAGTACCAATTGTGTGATAAATTTACATGTTGAATTTTACCAAGATAAGTGCCAATTGTGTGATAAATTTACATGTTGAATTTTTATTTACGTGCTTATTTTTATGGGTTATCATATGTGCAATTATTATTGTGTTTATTTTTATGGGTATTTCTTGTATATGTTGCATTTATATGTTTACTATTATTTCAATGTGAATCCATGCATTTACAGATGTATTTGGCTATTTATGTTTTATATATATGTTTCGGCAAGAGTTATGTGCGTATATATTTTAATTGCATGCACATCAAAATTTTTATGTGGCATAGCTCAGTTGGATACTGGGTATGTTATAGTATGTTCTGCAGAGAGAACGAAAGAGTTCTTGGGCGTAGAGTGGCCCAACATTGATGGTCAGGGATGTTACACTAGTCTATAGTAAGACTAAGGAGGATCATTTGAGACACTTGAAGATGGTGTTGAGGATATTGAAGCAAGAAAAGTTATTGATAAATTTGAAGAAATGTTATTTTATGAAGAAAAAACTTGTGTATTTGGGGTTTTTCATCTCCTCAAATGAATTGAAGATGGCTCCATAGAAGGTGAGGGCTATAAATGAGTGGCCTTCGCGAAGAAGTGTGTTTGAGGTAATAAATTTCCATGGGTTAGCAAGTTTTTACAGGAAGTTCATCAGGAATTTCAATAGTATATGTGCACCCATTGTGGATATTGTAAAGAAATAACATGGATCTTTTGACTGGACAAAAGAAGTTGGGAAAGGATTTAGATTGTTAAAGGAGAAGAAAATAGAACAACCCATATTGATTCTTCCATATTTTAGGAAGACTTTCCAAGTCAAATGTGATGCAAGTGGAGTGTCCATCAGAGCCATTTTCAGTCAAGATGAAAATAATGTTGTTTTGTTCAGTGAGAAGTTGAATGATGCTAAGAGGAAATATTTGACTTGTGATAAGGAATTTTATGCTATAATTCAAGCTTTGAAAAAATGGAGACATTATCTTATACCAAAAGAATTTGTCTTGTATACTAACAACCCTGCTCTATAGTTTATAACTAGACATGAAAACTTGAATCAGAGACATGATAAATGGGTAGAATTCATGCATAATTTTACTTTTGTCATTAAGCATATTAGTGGGAGTGATAACAAAGTTGTAGATGATTTGGGAAGGATATGTTTGATCTTGTAGGAATTCCAAATGGAGACTTTGGGGTTTGAACACCTCAAGGAAATGTACAAGGAAGACCCAAACTTCAAGGAGGCTTATGAAACTTGTGAGAATCCTTTGGTGAGGGATAGAAGCCCATGGATGGAGTACCTGATCTAGGAAGGCTTGTTGTTCAAAGGGAGTCATTTATGTATCCCAAAATTCTCAACGAGGGACAATTTGTTGAAGGAAAATCATAGTAGAGGATTGGCTATAAATTTTGGCCATGATAATACATATGCACAATTAAGTTCTTCATACTATTGGTTGGGAATGAGATCTGATGTGAAGAAGATTGTGAAAAAATGAATAATTTTCCAATATTATAAAGGGAAACATCAAAATACATGGCTATACCAACAATTCCCTTTTCCAAACAGGCCATGGGATGCTATAAGTATGGATTTGTTTTTGGGATTACCAAGAACTCAAAGGGGAAATGATTCAATTTTTGTGGTATTTGAGAGGTTTTGAAATATGGAACATTTTATACCATGACACAAAACAAGTGATGCTACTCACATAGCAAATTTGTTTTTCTAGGAGATTATGAGATTGCATGGATTGCTTGGGAGTATAGTCTCAGACAGAGACACAAAATTTGTGGGACACTTTTGGAGGACTTTGTGGAAGAAATTGGAGACAAATTTTTCTTTAAGTTCATCATATCACCCTCAAACAGATGGACAGACTGAGGTAGTGAATAAAATCTTAGGGAATTTGTTGAGAAGTTTGGTGGTTGAACATAAGAGTCAATGGGATAAAGTTATGCCTCAAGTAGAATTTTCATATAACGATTCACCAAATAGGCGTATTGGTAAGATCCCATTCCATATAGTATATGGAATTCACCCCAGAGGAAATTTCAAGTTAAGAGATTTGGGCAAGCTGAATTTCAGAGTGAAAGAGAAGAATACTTTGCTACAAAGATGCAGAAATTTCATGAAAAAATTAAAGGCTAGCTACAAAATAGCAACCAGAGATACAAGGATAAAGTGTATTAGAAAATTATAGAGTTAAATTTTGAGGTTGGAGACCAATTTATGGCACACCTAAGGAAGGAAAGATTCCCGCGAGGGAAATATAATAAAATGAAGCTGAAAAATATAGGGCTTGTAAAATCCTCAGAATTTTTTTTGAAAATTCTTATGAGATTGAGTTACCATAGGACATTGAAATTTCACCTATATTTAAGGTAGAAGACTTATATCCTTATAGGATGGATGGAACAGGATAAGAATATGACCAATATTAATTTCAGTGGATGTGGCAGATGCCTGTAGAATATTATGAATACTTGGTTAAATGGAAGGATCGTCCAATAGAATATGCCAACTGGATGATTCAAGAAGTTGTTCAGAAATATGAACTAGAGGTTGATGATCTCATGGATAGGAGTCCATGAATATTTTTCCTATAGGATTATTATGTAGTAGCATCATCGTCATCATTTAATGAGGTGTGGTGGAAGGTGACTCAACATACAACATAAGGCACATTAACTAATTTAGATCCCAAGGAAGGCACATCATACAAATTTTGAGACCTTTGTAATTAAAGATCCCATGATATCTAAAGAATATAGACATTGTATGTACTCCATAATGTTGAAAATCTATTTAATGTCTGTAGGATAGTATAGATTTTGAGCATCGACTCATACCTAAAATTGTAAATGTGCATTTACTATAGTAAGATTAGTGATAAGAATGTCTTTATTGATATGTGAAAGCACTATATAGACATGGAGGGAAGGATTGAGAATCCAATTCATGTATAAATCAATGTAATATATGATGAAATTAAGTTTTTATTGGAATTAAGAAGAATACTCTTAAGTTTCTTGAGAGAGACTGTAAAATATGAATGTGTTCTTTTTGGAATTAAATAGATATTGTGTTATTGTGTTTATGCATATATGTGTGTGGATGATGTCTATTTTATGAATTTGTTTAAGTTTCAATTGTTTCTCTTATGGTAGTTGTTGGGTCTAAAGATGTCTAAAAACAACCTTAGTTTAACATTAATTTATCAACCCGAGGATTTGTCTTTTATCTCAAAGAATATCGGCAAAGTCTATGCAGATAGCTCGTAGAGGCTAAAATCATGTAGTGAAAGAAAATATGAGTTTATCAACAATCAAGTTCCCCAAACATTCATTAAATATTTTAAGAATTGAAATCTAAAGCTGTGCAATGGAAAGGAACTAATTAATCTATTGAATTCATTTTAAGAGCAGTAATTGAATCTAAATAAAGACTTGCAGAAATGACTATTATTATGAATCCAATTGCTGGAAAGAAAAAGGTGAATTACTCTATCTATGGAAATAAACAGAGACTGTAATCTAATAAAAAAGAGACAACAAACGTACTTCTATTGAAAGGAACAACAACTATATTCTAATGGAAAGGAACAACAAATGTAAACTAAGTAAAAGGAACAACAAATGTAAACGTAAAAGGAACAACAAATGTAAAATAAGTAAATGTGAACTTATGAGGAACTATCACGCATCAAATCTCAGTAATGGGAATTGTAGCATCAATCATCTAATTCTTAAGGAAATATCTATCTCTTGCAATTGACATAAAATCATCAACACACTGATGCATTCATTTAACTTTTGTAAAAGAGAATTGAATCACAAAACATAAATTGAACTAATACAATTACAGGTCGAACAGTATCTCCTTTAGACTAGGCCCTTGGTCCTTAGAAGCACTGCTATTTGAAATTCAGTATATAGAAATGGTAAAACCACTCAACACTTTTATTAATTTCATAGCTGGTACAACATTTTACAAAAACGGCTAACGCATAGCAATTCTAAGTTCTGAGTTCTTGGATGCAATTCTTCTATATATTTTCAAGATCTATTTACACCTTATATATTACAATAATCTGGGTAAATTAAGATATCCTGAGGATCGAGAGATCCTCAGGATTGCTTTACTACTATAAAGTTACAATATAAGAAACTCGATCATCTTCAAAACTGCCTTGCGCCATAAAGTCTTCAACCTCCAATAGCTTGAGTATCTTCAATATTTCCTTTGTTGTCTTGGGTTTGAAAATATTTAACCAATCCTGTAATAAAACCAGACAATTCCAATCATATTTTAGGATCTATGTAATCTAACTTCAACAATAATGATAAAGAGTATATTATTCATTTTCTATTCTATTTTCTCCTAACTAGTCGAAAATTCTATCAATATGATATCATGAAATGTGGGAAAAAGGAATATATTTATACCTGTTTCATAACCTAACATACCCCCCAGCTTACCTTCCTGCATGTCCTTATGCAAGCTGATATCTTACATGTAAATCAATAATGTTGTAAGGTGGAAAGGTTGGTTCACCAGGCCTTCTGAACCCATTACTTATTTTGAGTTCTCCAAAAGCAACATCGTCCCTTTTCTTATTAATTTGATAATCTTTTTGGTAACTTTCTGGAGGGAACTAGATGATAGGGGGATTATATCTGCACCCAATCCAAGTAGGCCCTTCCTCTTGGAGCAATATAGAATACCTCTATATTCTATAGGTAGCTGCAAAGAAATTCCTGTACCCAAAGGGTTCCCTACTCTTTAGTTCACTGGAGGATGCATCTCATCTCAGTTTAGAAGTAGCAAGAGCTTCCTCCTTAAGCTCCCTAAAACGAGTGATACCCCCCCTCTTTTCATAAAGGTTTTATGTCGCATAATGGCTGGAAAGGAATTTGGAGATTCTCCCCTAACCCAGAGATATAGCTCAACTTCCCTCTTTAGGAAGGTTTTATGAGCTTTACCCCATCTGACTTGGTTCTGAGTAAATGACAAAAATGTCTAAAATTGTATGTCACCTATGAATGGGCCAGGGTTATCTTCCCTCTTTTCTTCTAGAATGAAATTATGAAAGTACAATTCACACAAAAAGTATTGTACCTTTTCGTTCTACTCTCTGAAACATGAAATAAACTCAGGTACAGTGGAAAATGAAATAGGTTTACATGCTCTGATGGCCTTCACTCTTAATAAAAAATATCATTCCAGCAAGAATAAAGTGTAAATGGTGGAAGGGGCTCTGCAATTAATAGCATTAGAGTAGACATCATAGATTTCTTTGATTTGCTACAAAGCTTTTTCTAATTGGGTTTGCACCCTTTTTATCTTCCCTTGGGCTCTGTTGAGTGCAACATAGGTCTCACTCTTTGTTGTTGTCATGTCCTTCAGTTGTTTAACAATCTTTTGATGTTTAGTCCTAGTTACCATCTCATCTTGGTGTTGAGCCAATGCTCGCTGGGCTTGTCCCAACTCTACCTTTAGTTTATCAATGGTGACACCTTGTTGAAATTAGGATGCTTGGTATTCTTCCATAGCGCACATCTCTTCCCTGGATTGAGTTAATGCTTTTTGGACCTGTGTAAGTTCTGCTTCCAGTTTGTCCACAATAGCACTTTGTTTCTGGGACTGGAGTGTCTGGCGCTCTGCTATAGTTAGTAATTCATTTCTGTTTTGAGCCAGGGTTTGTTGAGACTGCATCAATTCTTCCTCCAATCTCCTGATGGTAGCATTCTGCTCAAGGAGTTGAGCTATTTCCTCTAATACTGGGGTGTTTGTCTGCACCTCAGCATCAATTGTTTCTGTAGCTGTCATATTTTCCTGTGTTTCTACATGAATTACTTCCTCATTCTGAGCTATTGTTTCTTCTACTAATATTTCTTCAGGGTCTGTTTGTATCCCTACAAAATTTGTACTGACTGCTTCTTTAGGAAGAGGGTTTCTTCCTTACACTCTGGCCCTTTTGTTCTTCTTTATTCTATGGGAATTATTTGGTTGTTCTTACTATTTCCTCAATTCCTTAATAATTTCCTTGAGTTTACCCACCTTCTGCTTCAATACTTCAACCTTCTTAGCCTTTTTCTTCAACAATTTGTTTTCCTTTTTTAACTTTCTAATTTTCTTATGGCTCTTGGTTGATTTTTGTTTATGAGAGGTCTCAAGGTCTTCTTCATTCTGGCCAACAGATGGTTGTTCCTCTATTCCTTACAAATGTTTTGTCTGTCCAAGAGGGCTTCTTATTTCAAGATGAGGTTCTTCCTGTACCTTGTCCTCTGGAAAAGACATTTCAATATCAGGAAAATCTTCAGCTGGTTTTGAAGAGGAGGCTTGTTCTGGGCATTTTTCTGGATTATTTGTGCCTCTGTCAATTGAGGTTCCCAAGCTTCCCAGAACATGGGCTATTTCTACCTCATAGCTCTTCAAAAATTGTTCTTTCAGATGCTCTAATGCCAGTTCGTTGTCTTCCTGATCATTCCTTGGTGAGGTTTGTTCTTCTTACCCAGTTTCTTGAACATTCTCCTGTGGAGACTATTCTATACATTTCTGAAGTTCTTCAGGATGTTTTGTCGTACCCTAAATTGCTTCAGTTGTTTCCTAAATGTCTTCTTCTTCTCCTTGTCTGAATGATGGTTTTATGGATAGTTTTTTCTCTCTTCCTCTTTTTTGTTAATGCATGTGTTTGTGAGGTCTGGGCCTCTATGATTTGGGCAGGGTCTTCCTTAGATTTGGTTTGAGGAGATGGGATTTCTCTTTGGGAAGTAGTCTCCTCTACCTATCTATCTTCAATTTCCTATGGTGGTTCTTCATGGCATAATTTAGGATGCTCTAGTTGTGGAGGTCTATTGGCCTCAATCAGGTTATCCCAGGTCAATTGAGTTTGACTCAGTGCTTTATTTGTTATCAATTTAACTAATCTGTGGTGACTGATAACATTAACAGGGTCCTTGGATTTTTGTGTTCTTAAGGAAACCTCATGTAATATGGCATTCAAAAAGAAAGGTAGATTAAGTACTAACCGTTGTTTTAAAGTTGCCAATAGTTTGAGGTGGTGAGGTTGAATTATGTCATATTGTCCATCACAGGTGATGTATCGTTGAATTATCCATGCCAGTTCCTTCCATGGTTCTCTGAGGGTATTGGGATTAAGTCCCTTTCCCTTCTTATCCAATTCTTCCCCAGGGTCTGTGAAAGTTTCCATAGCTTCCTTTCCACTGAATTCCCATGGTAGGGAGGCCTATGACCTCTGCTAAGATTTCTGGGGTGACTGAGATTTGTATGCTTCACACCATAGAGATTTCTCCCTGTAGATTCTGAAAGACTTCAATCGTGACATTCGTGTCATATCCTTGCAGACGGTTGAAGTACTCCATCCACCCTAACCGGTGCAGGATGTCTCTTTCCTGCTCTGTAACCTGTAGTAAAGTTGGCTCCATGCGCACACCTATGCCACCCATTTTGTGAGAAAATGTGGACGACTATCGTTCCTAGTAGCAGACTTGGTTAGACCAGCTTGGAGGAAAAATGACCGAAAATAGAAAATATCAGAGACAACAAATGTTTACAAATGTGGATATTTATTACAATCATTACTATATTTATCGAGAAGCATGTTGATCATCCCCTCCCCTCATTAATATGAAGGTCGAACTCGACCGTCAGTGTGGGGGAAAGTAATGAGTGTAGGTATTGATGGTGAGAAGTAATGATTGTACTGCCACCGCCAATGGGGATCAATGATTTATTTTCAAACAACATATTTTAACGGTAATAATTAAACGTTAGTCCTCTTTTGTGGAATTGGAATATCCCTATACTTAAAAGAATTCGTTTAAGGATACATACACCGAATAAATTAAATCTGTTTATTTAAATAATATCCCACATATCATAAAGTTGTTACTTTTTTGTTTTATTGAATGCAACCGAAATGATAGCCACGTTATTGAGTGAAGGAAATCTAGAGACACGCAGAAACTTGGCGTTTAAGGTAAAATTACATACCATAGGTAGAGCCATTTTTTCCAGTAGACGTCCATAGCCTCGACAGGGTTGCCTTTTAACCCTTAGATGAGCCTGTATCCCTTATAATTATTTGAATCATATTTTCCAAAAATACCATTATCCTGGTTTGGTATCCAGATAGTGATAATGCCACTCACTAGATTGTAACTTAGGTGAACAAGTCGACTCATGATGAGACCCCTTGTCCTTTGAATAGAAAATGTCAAAGGACATTTCCCTGGTGTGGTAGCCATAGTGGGAATGCCACTTAGGTTATTATCCTATGATCATGGTAGGTTGGCTCGTGATGAGACCCCCTATATATATATAATTTTTTTCCCAAAAAAATACCACTATCCTGGTTTGGTATCCAGATGATTATAATGCCACTCACTAGAATGTAAATTAAGTGAACAAGTTATCTTGTGATGATACCTCTTGTCCTTTGACAAAAGAAAATTTCAAAGACCATTTCCTTGGTGTGGTAGCCATAGTGGGAATGTCACTTAGGTTATTATCCAATGATCATGGTAGGTTGGCTCGTGATGAGACCCCCTATTCTTTGTGGGAAAAGGAAGAAATTTTTTTGATTTTTTTTTTTTTTTTGAAGTGTATGAAGGGAGGCTCATCTACTCCTTAAGAGTAAGGGATGGTGTAAAGAAGTGTAAGGATGCCAAGTAAAAGTGTGTCACAGACTCCTTATTAATTATAAAGGCGAGATATCATTTAAGTGTATTTGTATGTATAAGGGAAAAGAAACGAATTATGGTGGTTACAAGTTATGAACAAGATTTAATATATTTCGAAGAAAGTGATCCAAAAAAAGAATTTGATAAGGTATGGGAGATAGTCCACAAAATAATGATAGATCATTAGAAATAATGCTGGTGAAAATTATTTGGTGAAAGTTGTACCCCAAAGGAAAGGTTTAGCATTTTATCAACAATGTAGGGAAGGAATGACAAAATGAACAACAGGTGTGCAAAGGAATAACGGGCATGAAAAAGGAATGACAATTGTTCCATTCAAAGGAACATCAAGCGTGCAAAAATGTTTCAGAACCTCAAACCCTCGAGTCGAGGTCCTCTCATGATCGTTCTAAATCTTCCCTTGAGTTTGATTGACTCTTAGATTCCCCTTTGGGGAATATCTCATACACTCACGACGTATCCAAAGGTCCTTATGAATTGAGCTTGCGTGAACAAACACCAGCCGCCAACCCAAATATCCTTGACCACAATAACGTCGCACCCTTTGCTAATTCGGGACTTCGGGTCTCGCAATTTCACGATCCCTGTTGTCGCGTTTCTCGGCCCTCTACTGTTGAAACCCAAAATGTCGATTCGCCGAAATGGTTGGCCGCGTCCTCCTCCACAACTGTATCACATTTCACAATTTCGGGAATCCTGGAACAAGGAACCCCTATCTCTTGTCTTCGAAAGTGCCGAAATGTTGAACCCTGATGCGCTCAACAAGACTGTCTCCCCTATGGGAATTTTTGTCGATTCGATGTTTCGTACTTCACGTCTTCATGAATCCTGATGCAAGGCTTCCGACTCTCCAACCTACGAAACCCTGAAACAATCAACGAAGTTTGACTCCGCCTGGCGACGAGTATGCCACCTGTCATCCTTGCAATCCCCACCTAACATATGTGCCATGCATTCACAGGAGCTCTCAACTCTCGCCACTTTTCAACTCCTATTGTTCAAACTGACTCCTCCCAACCTCCAAAACCCCAATACGCGATATAGTGAAGAGGTTTCTAATCTCACAGTTGTTCCTGCTTGTTCAGATCCAACGGTCCAAACTGACCACAATCAACGATCCTCATTGATCCTTGACACCAACGAAATGGGTTCATCCAACCCTTATCCAACCTACAACTCCTCTGGATCCTACGGTCATCGTGACTTCGTGAGTTCTCCATGGAGAATTCCGACCACTCATTTCCTCCTTGACAACTCCTGCGAAATGAACCAATGTTCTTCTACTGGAACTTAACTTCTGTGTGACGTTTTCAATCCCTGTCTCCCTTTGGATGTTTTGAAAGGTGCTAACCCTCTTGAGATTTCACTTGCAACTCAAGTCTCAAAGGACCCCTACGTGCACTCCTTGCAGTAGACTTTCAAATACTTCAAAGTATTTAATTCTTCGACTCTGCGCATCTCCGCAACAACAATCTTCCTTTCTTCCACCTTAGTTAATAACTTCTAAGGTATCAACTAGCCTATGTACACCTTGCACAACTCATGTGATCCCTCTGCACTTCTGCTGAAATGAGAACAACGGTATCCCTCCTGAGCTTCCTGAGATAAAACTCAGAACCTTTGTCAACACACACTTTACAGACGTTTCACTGCACTCCTTGTAGGAAATTCTCTCACTCAGGAAGAGAAACAATTGAAACTCATTCTCTCTCTCTCTCTCTCTCTCAGACGTCAAACATTCAACATGAAATCCTACATAAACATAGTATTAAATAAAATGCATAACAGAGAGAATAAAACCACTGTAAATATACCATTCACCATGTATAAACAGAAAACATCATAACACCATGAGTCAGATTCAAAGCTTCATATATTAATTTAAAGCTTCTATACATGCGTTCTTCTCTACAACTTTCTGCTACAACTTCCTTCTTCTTCTGCTCTATGCTAATGTTCTAATTCTACTATGATACAAATGCAAGGGTGTCTATATCTGTTTTCCCTCCTGCTCCTAAAATTGTCTAATCTATCATTCAAATATACCTACTTTCATTAACTATGCATAAATGCCTCTACCTTCTACAGATGAGAGTGAATCGCTCATGATCTATTTACAATATGCAAGTATGCCTCCCTTTAACCATTACATTAATGCTTCAAAAACATTTCCAAAAATGTGCGTTGGTGGTCTTCCAGCTGTCTTCCGCCTTCATGCTCGTTTGCTTGGCTGGTTGTTTACGATGTTCCTGCATCATACTTTCTCGCTTGAAAATTTTCATGAACTCCTATTCATGAGCTCTTGCACAGTCTGTCCATGCTTCTGAATTTTTGCTTCATCTTCCCAACTAGCATCTTCAACTGGATGTTCCTTCGATTTGACCAAGTATTCAAAATAGTCTTTTCTTCTGGTCTTCCTACTAACTCTCTTGTCAATTATACTTTCCATCTGTGGCTTTTCAGCTACAGGCATTTGTTTGGTCCAATGAACCTCTGTCTTCTCATCTTCTGCTCTTGTTTTGTAAGGGTACAAATCCACAACATTGAATATCGGTGAGATTCCAATCCCATAGGGTAATTCAATCTCATATGAGTTTGCCCCAAACTTCTTCATGACTCTGCATGGTCCAATCTTTTTCATTTTCAGTTTGTTATATGTTCCCCTTGGGAACCTTTCTTTCCTCAGATGTGAAAGAATCATATCACCAACTTCAAATTGAAGTTCTCACCTGTGTTTATCTTCTCTGCGCTTATATTCTTTATTTGAATTCTACAATCGCTCCTTGACTTGACAGTGAAGCTCCTTCATCGCTTCTGCAAAGTCCTCTGCACTAACACTTCTGAATTCATTTTGTTCTGAATCTTTCAATTCAGAAACTCCCCTTGGCTTCATTCCATATACAATTTGGAATGGACTCTACCCTGTGCTTCTATTGATAGAATCATTATAAGAAAATTCCACCTGTGGCAGAATGTGATCTCACTGACTGTGGTGTTCAGTCACTAGGCTCCTTAGCAAATCTCGCAAGCTTCAGTTCACAACTTTTGTTTGTCCATCCATCTGAGGATGATAAGCTGAGCTAAAAGACAAACTTTTCCTCAGCTTCTTCCATAAAGTCCTCCAGAAATGTCCTATGAACTTGGTATCTCGATCCAAAACAATACTCCTTGGCAAGCCGTGAAGTCTGACGACTTCCTTGAAAAATAGGTTCACAATATGAGTTGCATCACTGGTTTTCTGGCATGGTATGAAATGTGCCATCTTGGAAAATGTGTCTACCACCACAAAGATTGAATCACACCCTCTTTGTGTCCTTGGAAGTCCCAATATAAAATCCATGCTCACTGCATCCCACGACCTCTCTGGTATGGGTGATGGCTGATATAACCCTGTGTTCTGCCTTTTACCTTTTGTGTGTTGACAAATTCTGCATGTGTCCACAAATTTCTTAACATATGTCCTCATTCCTGGCCAATAATATGAGCTATTCAACTTTGAGAACATTTTATCATGACCAAAATGTTCGGCCAATCCTCCACTGTGTTTTTCTTTCAGTAGATTCTCCCTCATGGAGCATTTTGGAATACATAGCTGATTGCCCCTGAATAACAATCCATCTTGGATCATATATTCGGTCCATTGGCTTCTGTCCCTGATAACTAGATTTTCAGACGCTTCATACGCTTCTTTAAAATTTTGGGCATCCTTGTACATTTCTTTTAGGTTATAAAAACCCAAAGTCTTGACTCTAAATTCCTGCATAAGCAAACATTTCCTGCTCAAAGCATCAACAACTTTGTTAGCAGTTCTAGAAATATGCTTAATCACAAAAGTAAAATTTTGCATGAATTCCACCCATTTGGCATGCTTTTGGTTCAACTTCTCTTGTTGAGTCACGAATTGCAAAGTGTAATTATCGTTGTACAAAACAAACTCTTTAGGAACCAAATAATGTCTCCATTTCTTCAACGCTTGTATGACTGCATACAATTCTTTTTCATATGTTGAGTATTTTATCGTTGCTTCATTCAGTTTTTCACTGAAGTATGCGATCGGTTTGTCGTCTTGGCTTAAGACTACTCCAATTGCAAACCCACTCGCATCACACTTGACCTGAAATTTCTTGCTAAAATCTGGCAAAACCAAAATTGGTTGCTCCGTGATCTTCTTCTTCAGCAAGTTGAAACTCTTTTCTGCTTCCTCTGTCCAATGAAAATATTTATGTCTTTTCTTCACCATATCCATCATCAGTGTGCTAATCCCACTAAAATTTCTGATGAATTTCCTGTAGAAACTAGCTAAACCATGAAAGCTTCGAACTTCAAACACACCTTTCGGTGATGTCCAATTCTTAATTACATTTACCTTTTCGGGATCCATATTCAACTCATTTGCAGAGATAACAAAACCAAAGTAAATGAGTTTTTTCCTCATGAATGGTGATTTCTTCATGTTTATCAACAATTTCTCTTGCTGTAATCTCCTCATCACTGTAGCTAAATGCTTCAAGTGTTCTTCTTCCGTCTTGCTAAAAATCAATATATCATCAAGATATACGATAACGAATTTCCCAATGAAATCCTTTAGGACTTCGTTCATCAATCTCATGAAATTATTGGGTGCATTTGTTAAGCCAAATGGAATAATAATCCAATCATACAACCCTTCATTTGTCTTGAATGTTGTCTTCTATTCGTCACCTTCTCTCATTCGAATCTAATGATACCCACTTTTCAAATCAATCTTTGAAAAGAATCTTTCTCTACTCAAGCAATCCATCAAGTCATCCATCATTGGCAATGGAAACCTGTATCTGATGGTAATCTTATTGATTTCTCTTGAGTTGGTACACATTCTCCAGCTTCCATATTTCTTTGGGCTAATCACTTTTGGAACAACGCATGGACTCAAGCTTTCTCGAACCAATCCTTTGTCCATCAAATCCTGGACCTGTCTCTTAACTTCCTCATTCTCCTGCGGTGTCAATCTGTATCCTACTTTGTTTGGTAAAGTGGTTCCAGGTATAAGATCAATGTGATGGATTATACTCCTGATCGGTGGCAACGAACAAGGTATTTCATCCACTACTATATCAACGAACTCTTCCAGCAACTTATGGATTTCCTATGGTAAATCATCCATCCTCGTACTGGTCAAAAAAATTCCAGGCTTCATGACCACAACAAATTGTGTGTCTCCCTTCTTCTTAACCTCATTAAGAAGTTCCTTCCCACTCATGATAAGTACAGTGTTGCTTATCTCTGGTTTCAATTCTTTATCCTTAATCGAAAACAACATGTGAGTTATCCCATTCTTCTCCGGGGTGTATGTGTTCTTTCTCCCATCATGAATCATGTTTCTGTCATATTTCCATGGTCTACCCAGCAATAGATGACAAACATCCATGGGAATGACATCAAATAATATTTCATCCTTATATCCTCCTATTTTAAATTCAACTAAACATTGTTTAGTGACATTTACCCGATGTCCTTTTTGTAGCCACGAAACTTTGTATGGGCTTGGATGTACGATAGTCTCCAGCTCCAACTTTTCTACCATCTCTGTAGATACAAGATTTTTTGTGCTACCACTGTCCATGATGACTTTGCATACCCTATATTTGGTCTTGAAAGCAGTCTGAAACAGTCTATTCCTTTGGGTTGGGTTCTCTACCTCCTTCTCTAGCCTTAAGAGAACTTTCCTCATCATCAAGGATCTTCTGCCCTCAACATCTTCTGCCTCAACATTCCATCTTTGTGCTTCAACAATGTGAGTTTCACCATATTCTTTCTTCCTATCTGGACACTCATAATATTTATGTCCAGTTTTCCCATAGAAAAAACATTTCACTTCACCACCTCTGCCTCTTCCTCTTCCTCTGGCTCGAGGAAAATTGTTTCTATCAGTATACTACCCTCTCTGTGAGATTCCTCCTCTCTCATGTTGAGTTTGAGGTTTCTTCCCTTCTTCCTTAGATTTCTGAGTCATGTCTTGGGCAATTGTTTTGCCTCTGGCTTGACTTCTATCTCGGCTGATCTGAAAATAGAAGGCTAAATTTTTATGCTATGCAAGCACCCTCTACTTCATTAAAACAAACTTTACAGGACCTTGCTTCATGTGTTAAAAATATGCACGATAAACTTATGTGTTAAGTTCATGTATCTTCTTGTAAATGTTTATGTGTGAGGAATTGTTCTTTTAGATGGTTAAATATGTACTTAAAAAAAATACATAGCAACACAACTTGCAACAAATAAACCATCAAACTCACAACAATAACAAGTTGATAAAGGAGTTCACCCCCCTCCGGGCTACATCTCCTTGAGCCTCCATCAATGGACTTGGCTCTCTGGGATTAATTAGTCAAAAGTTCTTTTACAAGATGTTTCTCAACTCCAATGGAAAGACAAATTGTACCATTGAGATCAGAACACATAAAAACCCCAAGAATGACTAATAGAACTCTGAAAATGGATCATGGCTCATCCGGGCATGACCTCTTCTACATGTGGCCATAAGCTTCCCTGAGATTCTCTTTGGAAAAAACACCTGTAAAAGTCCTCAATAGCCTCTGAAACCTATCCCAATGTGTTCAGAGCATATCAATTAGCCAAAAATGATTATTCAATCACAGAAAACAAACATAGGCTCACCAAACCACGTCCTCGATCAATGAGGGCTTAAAACTCCCTGGAGCTTCCTGAAACTTCAATGGTGAAAAACTTGGAGAAGAAGTCTTCAAATGGCCTTGAAAACAACACCAATGGATCCAGCACGTCCAAAAACCCCTAGTTGGGCTTTTATGACACCTCAATCGGCCAAAATATGAAGAAGTTAGGCCTCCTCCATTTTCCCTCCTTCAAGCTTTCTGAAACTGGTTCGCCAAAACACACCTCTGTGTGCACGAACCAAGAACACGCTCCAAAATGCACGTTAAAACCTAGCTCGATGCATAACTGAAAACTGGTCCAAACTGTAGGATGGTTAGGGCGCCTCCAACCCCTAACCGCTAAGCACTCAGGCATATAGGAGTCATATGACCACGCATATAGGTAAAAAGGATAAACGGTTACAAAACCGTTTTGAAACCAATTTCATAACCCCACACGCAAAGAGACAGGGTCATATGCTAATTCATAAAAACCATGGGCTAAATATTTTAACCCCGCGCGCAAAACCTCCGTTTACAATGGTCATATGGTAAAGTAATGAAACCATGGGTCGTTTACATATCCGCACACCATTTAACAAGGTTATGGTCATATATAAAGGCGTGCGACCAGGGCTGGGGCTAAGCCCCAGCCCGGACGCACCCCATATAACATTTCAAAGAAATTTAAATACAATAAAACACATAAACCTTATAAGAACCATCGTATGGCGCGTTGGCAATGTGGATTTTGCAAAGGCTTTGGTAAAGGGGGAGGTCCGGGGGTCGAACCCCATGGCCTCCACAAATTTTTAATAAACAAACCATTAGCCATTACCGGGGTGCCACGTGGCAGCCCATGACTGGGCCATGTGGCACCTTACCATTCGTCGAAAATCTGCCACGTGTCACAATATGATTCGCTCACTGTCAACCAATAAATGACTGCCACATCACCAGCTGCCCTGTCAACGTACTTCACGCCACGTCACCTGTACGGACATGCCACATCATCATCCATACGGACTATACGGACTGCCCAGTCAACATCCATTTTTTTTTACTGTTTGGTGATTCGGACAGATCGCGATATCTCTCGCTCTCGACGTCCGTTTGAGACGAAACGAATTGCGTTGGGTTCATGACGATGAGGGCTACAAACCCATTTGTTTTGAGGAAATTCTGAGAACGTTGATTTTTGAGAAAAAATTGACCCCTGGTCCAGATTTTGATCACACCTTCCCACTGAAAGGCTTTTGGACCCACAAAATCTTATCTGTCTGCCTTCAAGTTATATTAAAATATTTTCGACAATCACCTGAATACTTTGACATGTTGTGCACTGCAACTGGCTATGTCCCTCAACCACTGCTCTCTGACTGCTGCTGACCCACTGTGCTCTCTGTGCTTGGAAGACTGCCAACCTTCCCACTGAGAATCAAGTCCCTCTTTCGAACTCTTTGGCGTCAACATAATTAGCTCTCCAATGGCTGCAAAAACTTTCCTGCGACATCTTGTCACAAGCCAAGAAAACCATCAATCTTGAAAACAAATTATACAAGACTGAAAAATGATGCCAACAAAATCTTTTTTTCTTCAAACAAACTGTCGCATCCTATACTTCATCAAAGAACATGGCATTTTCCTCCATCTCGATGTACTCAAAATTGACTTACAATCCAACAAACACCATCGACTAAACATAAGTCGAAAAACACGATCGACACAACATAGTCGTCAGAAAATCATCAACACCAGTCGAGACTCATTTGAAACATCATATCAACCTTCCCAAACTGACAAGTTGACAAACATGATACACAGTCATGTAACAATCATGAATCACTCATGATGAACCATCACCAGTTTACTGCTTACACATACATAAAAACAAATGCATGTGCATGACTCTTCAACTCTTCTTCCAGTACAAACATAAGTACATAACCCAAAACATGTGGGTACTTAAGAGCTGAACATGAAAAAAAAATACATGGTTGTAACAAGTGAATATCATCTCCATCTTTTACATCCTCCTGGCGACGTTGTGCAAAAAACAAAAATGCCTTCAAAATGAATTGCATTCACATGCAACTTGCATCATGCAAGTTATGATAAAATGTTGCATCTTATCATGCTTCCCATAAATGCACACATAACGCTGAAAAGTGCATTTACAACAGAAAAATACAAGCGTTACTTGCTCAAGAAATCCAACCATTTCTTACCAAGCCAACTCAACGGTGACTTTGTCTGTTGAACATCGTCCTCTTGTGAATCATCTTGACTCACATCAATGATGGAATCTCCTCTTCCATTCTTGCCAAACTCTTTATCCATCTGCTTCGTCTTCCGTGGATGAGTGGTTGGATGCAATGTCCAACATTGATCAATGAGATGACCCTGCTTCTGACAATGAGTGCAAATCTTTTGCATCCTCTTTTCACGCTGTCTTTGCTTAGAAAGTTTCCTGAAATCGGTTAATCTTTTCCAACATTTTTAAACATGATGGTTATACAAACCACAATATGTACAAGGATTCTTTCTTCCAAATTTATCATGCTTAACATAATCAAAAGAAACTAAATGATAAGCAGAATTATACCTTGAACATTCACCTTTATTGCCTCTTTGAGGAGATGAATCTGAAGAGTTACAAGCTCTCCTTTGAAGACCATCAATAGTGTTCTTGTCCTCCTCACTATCAAAACTCTTTTGTTTCACACATTCGCATTCATCTTGAACACAAGCCTTGCATGTTGGAGGGATTGAACTTTCAACAAAAGTTCTTGAACTTTCACCTTTAAAGCCTTCGTGAGGAGGTAAACTTGAAACAAAGTTTATGCTCGGAACTTTTTCCCTTGTCTCCTCGACTTTGGAATTTACTCCATCCCATTGTTCATATCCAAGACCACAAAACTTAGGTCTCTCTTTAACAACAATAGTCTCAACAATTCCTTGTGCATGCTTGCCCAAACCTTTACCTTCATAGCCCATTTTTAACAACAACTTGGACCCTATTCCTCTTGTGTGACTCTCAAAATCACCAAAACATTCATCTTTAGAGGAATTAGAAGATAAACTAACACTTCATACCTTATGTTCATGCATGTACTTGGTAAGGGTCTCTTTTTCCTCATGGAGTTGAATCTCCATCTCATGCAACCTTTGCAAAAGATGGTCTTTCTCCTGCTTCATGACCATCAATTGTTCTTCAAGAACAATGTGCACATTCATGTCTTCACACATCTCTTTCATCAAATATCTCATGATTATAATTTCTTCTTTAGATAATGAAAATGTATGAGAACTATCAATACTTGAAGCTTCATCCATCTTTGCAAGATATCAAACTTCAACACAAAACTTGCACAAAAACCAATAGCTAAATCTTCAAGCTATCAATGGCAAACACATGAGCAAAACAAACTATGCTCTGATACCACCTCATCTGAAAATAGAAGGATGACTTGTTATGCTATGAAAGCACCCTCTACTTCATTAAAACAAACTTTACAGGACCTTGCTTCATGTGTTAAAAATATGCACGATAAACTTATGTGTTAAGTTCATGTATCTTCTTGTAAATGTTTATGTGTGAGGAATTGTTCTTTTAGATGGTTAAATATGTACTTAAAACAAATACACAGCAACACAACTTGCAGCAAATAAACCATCAAACTCACAACAATAACAAGTTGATAAAGGAGTTCACCCCCCTCTGGGCTACATCTCCTTGAGCCTCCATCAATGGACTTGGCTCTCTGGGATTAATTAGTCAAAAGTTCTTTTACAAGTTGTTTCTCAACTCCAATGGAAAGAAAGACTGTACCATTGAGATCAGAACACATAAAAACCCCAAGAATGACTAATAGAACTCTAAAAACGGATCATGGCTCATCCGGGCATGACCTCTTCTACATGTGGCCATAAGCTTCCCTGAGATTCTCTTTGGAAAACACACCTGTAAAAGTCCTCAACAGCCTCTAAAACATGTCCCAATGTGTTCAGAGCATATCAATTAGCCAAAAATGATTATTCAATCACAGAAAACAAACATAGGCTCACCAAACCATGTCCTCGATCAATGAGGGCTTAAAACTCCCTAGAGCTTCCTGAAACTTCAATGGTGAAACAATTGCATAAGAAGTCTTCAAATGGCCTTGAAAACATCACCAATGGATCCAACACATCCAAAAACCCCTAGCTGGGCTTTTACGGCACCTCAATCGGCCAAAAGATGAAGAAGTTAGGCCTCCTCCATTTTCCCTCCTTCAAGCTTTCTGAAACTGGTTCGCCAAAACGCACCTCTGTGTGCATGAACCAAGAAAACGCTCCAAAATGCGCGTTAAAACCTAGCCCCATGCATAATCAAAAACTGGTCCAAACTGTAGGACGGTTAGGGCACCTCCAGCCCCTAACCGCCAAGCACTCGGGCATATAGGAGTCATATGACCACGCGTATAGGTAAAAAGGCTAAACGGTTACAAAACCGTTTTGAAACCAATTTCATAACCCCACACGCAAAGAGACAGGGTCATATGCTAATTCATAAAAACCATGGGCTAAATATTTTAACCCCGTGCGCAAAACCTCCGTTTACAATGGTCATATGGTAAAGTAATGAAACCGTGGGTCGTTTACATATCCGCGCGCCATTTAACAAGGTTATGGTCATATATAAAGGCGTGCAACCAGGGGTGGGGCTAATCCCCAGCCCAGACGTGCCCCATATAACATTTCAAAGCAATTTAAATATAATAAAACACATAAACCTTATAAGAACCATCGTATGGCGCGTTGGCAATGTGGAGTTTGCAAAGGCTTTGGTAAAGGGGGAGGTCCGGGGGTCGAACCCCACGGCCTCCACAAATTTTTAATAAACAAACCATTAGCCATTACTGGGGTGCCACGTGGCAGCCCGTGACTGGGCCACGTGGCACCTTACCATTCGCCGAAAATCTGCCATGTGTCACAATATGATTCGCTCATTGTCAACCAATAAATGACTGCCACGTCACCAGCTGCCCTGTCAACGTACTTCATGCCACGTCACTTGTACGGACATGCCACATCATCATCCATACGGACTGTATGGACTGCCCAGTCAACATCCATTTTTTTTTACTGTTTGGTGATTCAGACAGATCGCGATATCTCTCGCTCCCAACGTCCGTTTGAGACTAAAGAAATTGCGTTGGGTTCGTGATGATGAGGGCTACAAACCCATTTGTTTTGAGGCAATTCCGAGAACGTTGATTTTTGAGCAAAAATTGACCCCTGGTCCAGATTTTGATCATCGGCCTCTTTGACCTTGTTTTCGGCTCAACTTCTCTTCAACTTTTAGAGCCATCTGATAAGAATCCTCCACATTTCAAATGATCATCATTCTCATCTCATATTGAATGTCATATTGTAGACCATTCATGTACCTAGACACCTTTTCATCATCACTTTCCCGATGACCTACTCTGATGTTTATCTTGTAGAACTCTTTAGTGTATTCTTTCACTGACATCAACTTCTGTCTCAAATTCTACATCCTTCGAAACAGAGTAATTTGATAATCCTTGGGTATGAATTTGGATTTCATATTCGCAACCATTCTATCCCAACTCTTGATTTTCTGCTTTCCTTTGCAGTGTCTGTTAGCCTACAGTTCATCCCACCATAGTGTTGCATGCCCTTTAAGTCTTGTGACAACATGTTTGACCTTCTTATCTTCCTTGACATCTTCATAGTCGAAGTATTTATCGAGGGTTCTAATCCAGTCTAGAAGCTCTTCAACATCTAAGCTTCCCTCATACATGGGAATCTCCATCTTTTCTCTGGCACCTATCCTTGCAACATCCCTGAATAGGCATTCATCTGCAGCATCCTCGACTGCAACTTCTTCTCCTTCGTGTCCAACTTCATTTTCACTTTCAGCTTCGCTGATATCTCCAGCGTTAATTGTGCGCCTCTGTTTTGTCTCCATGACATCAAGCCTAGCACATAGCTTGTGCATTTCTCTTTCCACTGCTGGTTTAGGCATTGGCATTGGCCTGTCTCTTCTTCTCAGCGACATGTCTAAGAATGTTTCTCTTTCCTCTACTACAGAAAGCAAAGAACTTTTTCTATGCTCTGATACCACAACTGTTGCAGAACCTCGAACCCTCGGGTCGAGGTCTGCTCAGGATCGTTCTAAATCTGCCCTTGAGTCTGATTGACTCTTAGATTTCCCTTCGAGTAATATCTCATACACTTTTGGCATATCCACAGGTCCTTATGAATTAATCCTGTGTGAACAAACACCAAGCACCAACCCAAATCTCCTTGACCACAATAACATCATGCCCTTCGCTAATTCAGGACTTTAGGTCTCGCAATTTCACGATCCCTATTGTCGAGTTTCTTGGCCCTCTACTGCCGAAACCCGAAATGTCGATTCACTGAAATGGTTGGCCGCGTCTTCCTCCACAACCATATCGTGTTTTGTGATTTCGGGAATTCTAGAACAAGGAACCCCTAATTCCTATCTTTGAAAGTGTCGAAATGCCGAACCCTAACACACTCAACAAGACTGGCTCCCCTATGGGACTTTTCGCCGATTCAGAGTTTCGAACTTCGCATCTTCACGAATCTTGATACAAGGCTTCCGACTCTCCAACCTATGAAACCCCGAAACAGTCAACAAAGTTTGACTTTTCTTGGCTACGAGTATGCCACCTGTCACCCTTGCAATCCCAACCTAACAGATGTGACATGCATTCACATGAGCTCTCAGCTCTCGCCACTTCGCAACTCCTGCTGTTCAAACTGACTCCTCCCAACCTTCAAAACCCCGATACGCAATATAGCGAAGAGGTTTCTGATCTCACGGTTGTTCCTACTTGTTCAGATCTAATGGTCCAAACTGACCACAATCAATGGTCCTCATTGATCCTTGATACCAACGAAATGGGTTCGTCCAACGCTTATCCAACCTGCAACTCCTATGGATCCTACGGTCATCGCGACTTCGGGAGTTCTCCACGAAGAATTATGACCGCTCGTTTCCTCCTTGACAACTCCTGCGAAATGAACCAGTGTTCTTCTACTAGAACTTAACTTTTGTGTGATGTTTTCAATCTCCATCTCCCTTTGGATGTTTTCAAAGGTGTTGACCCTCCTGAGCTTTCACTTGCAACTCAAGTCTCAAAAGGACCCCTGCGTGCACTCCTTGTGGTAGACTTTCAAATACTTCAAAGTATTTAATTATTTGACTATGTGCACCTCCGCAACAACAGTCTTCCTTTCTTCCACCTTAGTTAATAACTTCTAAGGTCTCAACTAGCCTGCGCACACCTTGCATGGCTCCTGTGCTCCCTCTACACTTCTGCTGAAATGAGAACAACGGTATCCCTCCTGAGCTTCCTGAGATAAAAATCAGAACCTTTGTCAACGCACACTTTGCGGACGTTTCACTGCACTCCTTGCAAGAAATTCTCTCACTCGGGAAGAGAAACAATTGAAACTCATTCACTCTCTCTCTCTCTCTCTCAGACTTCAAACATTCAACATGAAATCCTACATACACATAGTATTAAAGAAAATGCATAACAGAGAGAATAAAACCACTATAAATATACCATTCACCATGTATAAACAGAAAACATCATAACACCATGAGTCTGATGCAAAGCTTCATATATTAATTTAAATCTTTTGTACATGGGTTCTGCTCTACAACTTTCTGCTACAGCTTCCTTCTTCTTTTTCTCTATGCTAATGTTCTAATTCTACTATGATACAAATGCGAGGGTGTCTATATCTATTTTCCCTCCTGCTCCTAAAACTGTCTAATCTATCATTCAAATCTACCTACTTTCATTAACTATGCATAAATTTCTCCACCTTCTACAGATGAGAGCGAATCGCTCATGATCTATTTACAATATGCAAGTACGCCTCCCTTTAACCATTACATTAATGTTTCAAAAACATTTCCAAAAACATGCGCTGGTGGTCTTCCAGCTGTCTTCTGCCTTCATGCTCGTTTGCTTGGCTGGTTGTTTACGATGCTCCTGCATCAAAAAAGGAACAACAATTGTTCAGTTCAAAGGAACAATAGGTGCGCAAAAGGAACAACAATTGTTCCGTTCAAAGGAACAACAAGCATGCAAAAAGGAGCAGAAATTGTTCCGTTCAAAGGAATAGTAGATGCACAAAAGGAAAAACAATTGTTCCATTCAAAGGAACAACAGGCACACAAAAGGAACAAAAATTGTTCTGTTCAAAGGAACATTAAGCGTGCAAAAGCAACAACAATTGTTCCGTTGAAAGGAACAACAAGGGCGCAAAAGGAACAACAATTGTTCCATTTTTAACCATCTGAATAGGTAATTTTTAGAAACCTAGAAATGTGTTTTGCTTGAATCCAAGGTTGATTAGTCATCAACTAAATTCATTTATGAGTTGGTTTATTTCAAAATTAAGTAGTGGATGGTTTTTTAATGTTATGAATTTCATTATAGTTCCCAATTGCTATTGCTGAATCTTGACACATTCATTTTTTTGCGAAAGACAAGGTTTGGGTGATGAGGTGAAGCAGGAGTTCATAACAGAAAAGAGTGTTAATTGAGTTTATTACAGTTATCCTCCCTAGTTCTGATTTTCTCGAATGACTGTAAAAAATAATAAAAAAACTAAATAAGATCTACAGAAAACAAAATTATATACAGTATGTATAGTGTCAATGTAATTCAACATTTATGGAGTTGGGGTGGCTGGATTACCTTCCTAGCCAGCTAAAATTCGAACGGTAGGATCCTTACTTACTTCCTGGTAGAAAGATTATTTTGAGGGCGGCTAGCGATAGAGTCGTAGACGGTGTCCATTGACCAGAAATGGAGATCCAGACCCGTCGATGGTACTTAACGTGACTGTGTCATTATCACAGACTTCATTGATTTCATATGGTCCTAGCCACCGTGTCTGTAATTTTCCCGGAAAATCCTGAAATATGGAATCATAGAGGAGCACCCAATCACCTTTTTTAAATGATTTTTTCTTGATATGATTGTCATGCCAGGTCATCCTCTATTGCTGAATAAAATTTGTTCTCTCTACAGCAGAGAGGCGTGCTTCATCGAATTCGTTGAGTTGTTGAAGGCACTGTTTATGTGATTTTGTAAGATCCAGTCCGATTTCCTGGGCCATCCTTAGAGTCTTGATTTCAAACTTGATTGGGAAGATGGGATATTTTCCATAGACTAAGTGATAAGGAGAGTAGCCAGTGGTATTACACCATGTTGTACGGTAAGCCCATAAGGCATTTGGGAGCCCAATTTTGTCTGTTTGTTGAGACAGTCTTTGTCAGGATTGCCTCCAGGACATTATTAATGCTTTCCACTTTCCCATTTTCTTGTGGATGGTATAGAGAAGTAATTTTGTGTTTGATATGATAATTATCCAGGGTGGTGGTGATTCTATGAGCTGTAAATTGTGACCCCCCATCAGTAATTACCTCTCTTGGTAGTCCATAGTGTACGAATAATTTAAAAATAAATTTGATGACTACTTCTTCTGTTGCATTTGGTAAGGCTTCTTCCTCTACCCATTTAGTCATGTAGTCTGTTGCGACTAGAATATAGGCCTTCTGATTTGACTTTGGATTGAAGGGGCCAATGAAGTCTAGTGCCCATATCTCAAATGGTTCCGCAACTACTTGTGCTTTCAAAGGAATTTCATCATCCTGACCCGATTTTCCCATCCGTTGACAACTATCACAGGTCTAGACATATTTCTTCGCGTCTCTGAATATTGAGGGCCAATAATAGAATATCTATAAAATTTTGTGTCCATTCCTACGATCTGCAAAATTCCCACCACAGGGCTCATCATGTCTGGCCTTTAGTATGTCATATATTTTGTCATCTCGTACGCATATGCAGATCTGGAGATCAACTCCTGTATGGAAGAGATATTCGTTGATCCAGGCGAATCGTGCGCTACGTTGGACGATCAATTTTCTTTTCCTAGATGAAAGATGTGCCAGTAATCTTCCTGTTACCAGGTAATTTGCCACATCAGCGTACCAAGGTGGCTTTGTAGTAACGACAAATAGATTCTCGTCTGGAAATCGATCTTCGACTATTAAGGAGTTGTTTTTTTTGGGTATGCGGGATAGGAAGTCTGCGACAAGATTTTCTTTCCCAGGTCGATATTTGATGGTGATATCAAATTCCTACAATAGCAACAACCATAAAGTGACTCATCCATTAGTAATTGGTTTATTAGCTAGATATATGATATTAGAATGATTAGTATACAGAACGACCGGATAGCATGTTATATAATGACGAAATTTATTGATGGCATGTATAACAGCTGAAAACTCTTTCTCTGTTACTGTATAATTAAGTTCAGCTGGATTAAGATTCTTGCTAATAAAATAAATGGCATAGGGTTTCTTGTCCTCCTCCTATCCGAGGACAACGCCTATGGCAATATCTGATGCATCGCTGGAGATGTGAAATGGTATTTTCCAATTTGGCCCCCTTAACACGGGTGTTGTTGAGATCAACTTCTTGAGTCCTGCAAATGCCACATCACACTTGTCAAACCACTGAAATTCTACATTACCAGTCAAAGCATGTAAAGGTGCAGTGGTTCTTGCAAAATTTTCCATAAATCTACGATAGTATCCTGAAGCACCAAGGAAACTAATTACCTCAATTTGTGTGTGTCATGTAGGTAGATTAAGGATTACCTCTATTTTTGCTGGATCTACCCTAATTCCATCTGCAGAGATATAATTTCCTAGTACCACACCTTCTTTCATCATCATGTCACACTTTTCGTGGCTTAAACATAACCTGGTCACAATGCACCACTGTAGTATTTTCTCCAGGTTATTTAGTGCTTGATCAAAGTCGTTTCCATAAGGAGTGAAATCATCCATATGGACTTCAATTCCTTCGCTGATCAGATCAATAAATATGTTTAGAATGGCCCTTTGAAAAGTGGTTGGAGTGTTACAAAGTCCAAAGGGTAATAATCTGTATGAAAAAGGGCCCCAGGGGCACGTGAATGTAGTTTTATATTGATCTTCTGGGGCAATATGAATCTGATTGTACCCACTAAAACCATCTAGGAAAGAAAATAATTTCTTTCCTGCCAAAGTATCCAGGACCTGATCAATGAAAGACAAAGGAAAGTGGTCTTTTTGAGTGGCTTTGTTAAGTTCCCTGTAGTCAACACAGATTATCCATTTCACATTTTTCTTTGGGACGATCACTAATGGGGAAACCCATCGACTATCTGAGATGGGATATATAAAATCTACATCCAACAACTTTTGTAATTCTTCTTTAACGATATCCCTGAGGTGAGGATTCAATCTTCTCTATTGTTGTCGAATAGGCCGAGCATCTTTTTCAACATAAATGTGGTGTGTGCAGAGTTGCGGATCAATACCTTTCATATCAGAATATTCCCATGAAAATTTTTACTGGTATTTGGAGAAGACTTGAGTGAGATTTTGTTGTTGTTGTCCATCTAAATTGACATTGATGTTTAGAGACATCCCTGGTGCAATATCGACGGGTTTGCTATTATGAACGGCTGTAGTTGGAATTTGTTGTTCCATTAAATCTTCCAGCAGGTCTCCCTGTGCTTCACAATCTAGAACAACTTGGAGCATCTGGCAGGTCAGGTTTCTCATGGTGGCTGGACTATTGATAAACCCACTAATTACATCATCCTCTAGCTGGTTTTTAAGCCCGAGGGCTTCTTCCTATGTAAGAGGGGCTCGTAAATCCCTCTTTGGGTATCGCAGTGGTGGAAATTGTGGGTATACAAAAGTTGGACTTGGTTTAGCAGGAGGATATAAAATGAGGTTCTTTGTGATACCCCCTCTAGTGATTGTCATATTACCCGCTCGACATCCTATGTACGCATCTGTTGTTGCAAGCCATGGCCTGCCCAGTATCAATGGATGCCCCTCAAGTCCACTTCTTGGGTTGATGATGAGGAAGTCCACCGAATATTCCCAAGAGTCGACAAAGATGGCTATATCATGTAATATGCCAACTGGTCTAACTACCGATCGATCTGCCAACTGCAACATTATTGCGGTGGGTTCGAAGGAGTTAAAACCCAGAGTATTGTAGGTTTCCATAGTCAGGATGTTGATGGATGCTCCCAAATCAACTAGTGTATTAGGAAAAGAATAGCCTTGGATCTGAACTATCACTATGGGATTCCCCAGATCTTCATATTTGATCGGTTCTTTTCTACCTAAAATTAGATCAAACAAGGCTCCTACCACGCAGACTGTTGATGATGGATTTTTAATTTTTCTGAGGGGATTTCTCTCACATAGCTCCTTGATCGTTTTTACATAGATTGGGATGTTCTAAAGAGCTTGCAGGAGTGGAATATTGATATATAAATTCTTGAGTTCCCCTGCAATGTCGAAGTTGGGATATATGGTCGGTTTTTCTATCATCAATCTTTTAGGGAACGGAGGGGAGGGTGTTTCATCCTTATCAGGATCTTGAGATTTGACTGTGTTTCCCCCATGCTTGATTTCTTCTGTTATTACCACAATCGAAGGTGTTATTGTTGGTTGTTTTTCACTCTCCTGCTCTTGAAAAACGTTATTTTCTTCAGGAGATATTATTCATCCCGATCGCAACTGTAGTTTGTTGCACCCTATCGAGCTAGTCTCTCCTTCCCCATTCTCCATAATCTGGATGAGCTGAGCTGGTCTTTTATTTGGATTTGGATGAGGCTGGGATGGTAGTTGAGGGTGCAATTGTGATTGGGGATTTTGGGGCAATTGGAGTGGTTTTTGTAGCGTAGGCTGAGTTTGAGGGGCCATCCCCATGGGTTGGTTGTTTATCCCCATGGGGCACTGCCAATTCTGATTCCAATTTGGGTTTTGGGTAGTCATGTTGGGCCACTATGAAGGGTAGATGTTGTTGTTTGAGTTTTTCCAAGATGAGGTGGGATATTGTGAGTTAGGCCAAGTGGAAATTGCAGTTGGCTGAATTTGCCAGGTAGTATTTGCAGCAGGCTGGTTTTTCCAAGTGGGATTTGTAGGTGGGTATTGTTGGGGCTGCCGGTTCTTATTAGTAAATTGTTGACCCTGCCATGTGCTACCAGGAGATTGCTGCTAATTATATTGTCCAGAGAAGAAAGAGGAAGGGTCCTACAGTGTATTTGGAGGTCGATTCTTCCATTGACGACGCTGAGCCATCAGATATAATGGCTATGTTTCTTCTTCTACCTCTCTAAAGAAATCTTTCAGTCTAGGAAGTGATGAGAATTGTTCTGTGTCATGATCCTTGGCACAGATAGCGCAAACCCGGACCACATCCAAAGGGCAGTCCCTTGGACCATGTTTTCTTCTACACATGTGGAAAAATATGGCCAACGTTTTTTCTTCTTCTGTTTTTTTTTTTGTTTGGCCTACAATACATCCAATTGTGTAGTCAGAGTGCTCAAAATATATGTTTTGAAGTTTTCTAATAGATTACCAACTTCATCTCTCGTAACACCCCTGCTGGTAATATTGTTATTTCTGGTGAGGGAGATACCCATCCCTGATCTAGTTCGTGAGCTTTCTCTTGAGCACCTGATGCACAATAGGACGATGTCATCATAAGTTTCTTGATAAATGTCACCCTTCCCCATTAAATTCAACATTTCTACCCATTCATCTTTCATACCCTTAATCAGGGTTGCCTTAAGTACTTCACCTGGTAACATGCCATAGGGTGATCTTTGCTGGTTGTGGAGCTTGATTATCTTCCTAATTCAGAGGTCTTTTACTTTCAGCCATGTTTATACCCCATGAAGTATTTACACCCCATAAGTATGTACACTCTTCCACGCGGGGGAGTGCAGAGAGGGGGTACCCCCTCTACGGGCTCCAGGGGGGCTATCACCCTGGCTGGGGGGGTCTGGGGGCAAGCGGGCCCCCAGCGGGGGTTCAAGGGCAAAGCTCCCGAAGGAAAAATTGCCTTGTAAATGTATATTGTAATTTCATTATAAATCTTGGCCGTTCATTATAAGGTCGCAGATCTAACGATAGAGATTATGTTAGGGTTTTTTGCCCTAGAAGGAAAATCTCTTTTATGAGGGAAATGTATTGCAACTATGGTTGAGGGTGAATATTGTATTCTGAGATAGGATACTGTGAGGGAAAGAAGAGGAAGTTACAACGGGTTTGTTGTAGGTTGTATCCCTTCATATGTTGGATAATAATAAAGGAAGGACCTGGCAATTTCTCTTGTGGATGTATCCCAGACTGGGTGAACCACATAAATATGTCTCTTTGTTGTATTGTGTATCTTCTGTGTTTTGTTTCCACATTTGTTCTATTTTATTTCTCCACGGTCCTGTTTTTCTAACAATCTTTGTAAATTATATTGAAATATCTCAACATATTCTTCTAATGATTCATTTTCTTTTGAAATCATTTGAAAGATTTCATCTTTTAAGTCTTTGGTTCTACAATAATCCTGATATTTTGTCAATAAGGCCTATTTCATCCCATCCCATGAGTTTATAGTTCCTCCCCCTAATCCCATGAGCCAACATAGAGCTACTCCTTTCAAAGTGGAGGGGAACAATTTTAATTTTTGGGGTTCAGAGGTGTAATCATACCCTCTACATAGGATATCAAATTCAAATAAGAATGCATCCGGGTCTTCTAAGATTAATCCATGAAAGGTTGGTAGGTTTTGTAGGGGAATTTCCTTCATGGGGGCATTGGCGATTAGATAAACTATCATATATTCCAAAGTGGAAGTCTGGGGACATTGTGGATTTGGTTGTGCCATTTGATCGAAAATATGCCAGAAATCTTCATGGATTTCTTGATCCAGATATTTTATTTGAATTGGTTGGTTATCCGATCCCTTAGGGGATTTGATTGCACTCCCTCTATCTGGGATTTCAGGTATGCCTTCTTCTTTCACAGGAGATTCAGGATCAAGTGGTGGGTCTGTCATAGCTATCCCACTGGTTTCTCCTTCTCCTTCCTCCAGGTTACAAGAGTTTCCCTCTTCTAAAGGGTTGAGGGGTGGAAGATCTATGCTCTGAAAGATTTGCTCAGTCCCTTCAATTTTCCTATGAATCTCAACGTGGGTTGTAGTTGGTGAAACTGCCACCTGAGGGATTCAGGTAGATCCTTTTCTAGGTCTAACCGAAGCTTGAGATTCTGCCTTTCAGATGACATTGTCTATGAAATTTCTTCTTCCATGGAGCACCAAGCCCTGGGCTTTGATAATTTTTGGTGGGGGTTTTGGTTTTTCAAGATCTTTCTTCTTAGTCATACACACTTCACACAAAAAAAAGAAAATCAAGAAAGAAAAACACCTATGCAACCTCTTACTGCGTAAGTTGGAGGTAGGCGTTGGCATAATCATCTTACTTATTGCCTGCATAAGTTCTTACCTTCTGTCTTCAATACCTCGTCCTCCAGAGCAACAATCTATGCTAACTTTGACATTCTTCCCAGCAACGACGGCAAAATGTTGGGTCTAAAGATGTCTAAAAACAACCTTAGTTTAACATTAATTTATCAACCCGATGATTCATCTTTTATCTCAAAGAATATCTACAAATTCTATGTAGATAGCTCGTAGAGGCTAAAATCGTGTAGTGAAAGAAAATCTGAGTTTATCAACAATCAAGTTCCTCAAACATTCATTAAAGATTCTAAGAATTGAAATCTAAAGATGTGCAATGAAAAGGAATTAATTAATCTATTGAATTCATTTTAAGAGTAGTAATTGAATATAAATAAAGACTTGCAAAAATGACTATTATTATGAATCCAATTGCTGGAAAGAAAAAGGCGAATTACTCTATCTATGGAAAGAAACAAAGATTGTAATCTAATCGAAAAGAGGCAGCAATCGTACTTCTATTGAAAGGAACAACAACTATAGTCTAATGGAAAGGAACAACAAATGTAAACTAAGTGAAAGGAACAGAAAATGTAAACTAAGTAAATGTGAATTTATGAGGAACTATCATGCATCAAATCTCAGTAATGGGAATTGGAACAACAATCATCTATTGCTTAAGGAAATATCAATCTCTTGCAATTGACATAAAATCATCAACACACTGATGCATTCATTTAACTTCTGTAAAAGAGAATCAAATCACAAAACATAAATTGAACTGATACAATTACAGGTCGAACAATAGCTCCTTCAGACTGGGCCCTTGGTCCTTAGAAGCACTTCTATTTGAAATTCAGTATATAGAAATGGTAAAACTGCTCAACACTTTTATTAATTTCATAGCTGGTACAACATTTTACAAAAACTGCTAATGCATAGCAATTCTAAGTTCTGAGTTCTTGGATGCAATTCTTCTATATCTTTTCAATATCTATTTACCCCTTATATATTACAATAATCTGGGTAAATCAAGCTATCCTGAGGATCGAGATATCCTTAGGATTGCTTTACTATTATAAAGTTACAATATAAGAAACTCGATCATCTTCAAAACTTCCTTGCACCATAAAGTATTCAACCTCCAATAGCTTGCGTATATTCAATATTTCCTTTGCTATCTTGGGTTTGACAATATTTAACCAATCATGTAATAAAACCAGACAATTCCAATCATATTTTAGGATCTATGTAATATAACTTCAACAATAACGGTAAAGAGTATATTATCCATTTTCTATTCTATTTTCTCCTAACTAATCCAAAAGTCAATCAAGATGATATCATGAAATGTGGGAAAAGGGAAGATATTTATACCTTTTTCATAACCTAACAGTAGTCTTCATGCAAGGAGTGCACAGTGTTAGCGCAAGGTGTGCGGAGGACGAACCTTCTACAGGTTCAAAATATCAGGAGAGACAATGCAATTATGCACAGAGAAAGTGCAAGGAGTGCATAGATGAATTTTTAAAGTCCCAATATAAGGAGAGTTAGATTAAGGAGTGCGCCGACCCATAAAATTTTAAGGGTAAAAATATCAGGAGAAATAGTGAGATCAAAGTTCCTGGGTGAATTCCAAAGAACCCTAGAAATCCTTTGGAAGGAATTGATGTTCCAATTTTCATGTTCATATCCCGAACTTCCTATGAACCATTAATATTACCCACAAACCTCAATCGTATATCAGGAGGGAAGCGTCAGACGTATATCCCCAAGAATTTTGATAGTTCGAAGATTCATCCTTTGGGATTTTAAGTCGTAGTTGTTGGGAGTGACAGAGCTCTAGAGTACCATAGTTCCATAGGGTTTGTTAACCATTGATCATAGGATATTGGGACCGTTGGATCCCCAAGTCAATCGATATTTTGGCACTCCAGCAGAATTTGGTCGTTGTGGTTTAGAGTGGAGAATCCTTGAATCCTAGAGTACCGAATTCATTTTCAGCTGCAGATGGTGCAAGGGAGGTGGATCCCCATCCATCGTTCGATCAAGTATTAACCTTGACATTTGAAAAAGTGGAAGGATAGGGTAATACCTACACCTATTGTTCAAAGTTGCTTTTTGACCGAATTCAACCGGTAGAAACTTCAGTGAATTTGTTCGGTCATCACATTTGGTAATTTCCCTTGGAGCCTTGAATCCCATAGTAAATGTAGACCATTGATATAGAGGAGGATCATGGATCATTGATCCTTGATCTCTTCGAGAGTTTGGTGTTTCAGTTATTCAGTATAAGTCATTTGTTGAGGTTTGGAGCAAAGGAACTCTGGAGCGTCAGAGTCCCAAAGCATCAAATAACCCTTTCACTAAGCGCTTGTTCCTAAGTAGTGGTTCCATGCATGAGTCGACAACAGTAAAAGGACCCTTGCGGATTTGAATTTCACTTGGATGTTTTTTGAGCATCTTGTGGGTGAAGTAAAAACATGGGTCTATGGGATCCTGAGAGCCAATTCAAATCCTGTGAGATTTGATCCTAGACCGGGAGATCGAGCGAGCCCATAGGGGTTTGCATCACAACAAAAGTAAACACATAAAGATAATGTGAGAAGAAATAATATGCAACAAATAAATAAGAATGACACAACGAGATTGATAACAAAGTTTACCTAGTGTGGGCTATGTCTCTTGGTCTTCTTACAATGGAGTGGCCTCTTCAATTATGATGGAAATGAGAAAATTACAATAATATGTTCAATCTCAATAGTTGGTCTTCTGCGTTGTTGTAGCACAATGGCCTCCAAAATCCTATGGAATTATCTCTCTCCTCTTTACCATCCACTAAGAGGGATACAATAATTGATATACATAAATATTGTAAAAAGAATGTGCCCTTACAAGTATTAACTCTCACATTCGTGAAAAAAATAATATCTTGGCGCACTGGTGTTCGACCTTATTATAAGAATTGGGATCCAACATGCCTAGGTTTGAGCCCACAAGCTGTTGGGATTTGGGTTGATTGGAATATTTCCAAATCAAAAGGATTTGGTGTCGATTCCATGCCAAGAAATACCCCTTTGGTGCATTGGCTAGCAAATATTCTTTGGTCCATTGGTTGGTGGGAAGGTCATAGAGTCAAACTTTTGGACCTCCCATATTTGGAATATTTGTTGTAACCAAACGTAAATATAGGTTGTTTCAGTGTTGTTTACCAAGCTTGGTCATTGTTTTGTTGGTGAAAACGTTGCACCCGTAGGTAGGAGGTTGGGGATTCGATCCCAACCGACCACCCATTTTCTTATTTGGTATAGAACCTTATTAGCCAATCAAAAGATACCATGTGGAAACCTTTGATTGGTCCAAACCATGTCACCAACTAGCTTAGATTCCATGTCACTTGCCAACTTGGATGCCACATCACTTGCCATCTCAGATGCTACCTCTCTACCATGTCATGCCTTTGCCACATGTCCACTAATAAAATCGCCATGTGTATTATACAACTTCCATGTGTCACTTTGTATGGATTCCATGTGTCCTCCTATGGGACTACCACGTGTCACCTCTATCCTTGTTTTTTCCCATTTTAAAAAAACTTCAAAACATGATATCTTTCTCATACAAATTTTGTTTGATCCTGTTCAAGTGGTGTCAAACATATCTAGTTGATCTCTTCTTCATCCTGACATTTTCATTGAGTTTTGAGACCTTTGAATTTTTATGTATTTTGGATCCTCCTAGATCATTGGGGCTACTAGGAGGAGAAGGGGTTTCATTATTTAGCACCGTGTTTGTTCCATAGTTGAGAAGAGCACCTAGGAGTGGTATTTTGAGAGCATAACATATGAGGAGAGATTATGTAGGAGCCATGCATTCCACAATGGAAAAGGAAAGTCCATAAAGAGTGCCTCTTTGTTTGTACTTTCATTTGGAGAAAATAGAGAAGAGCGACCTCACCTTCTAGATCAATTTTATCCTATATTTGGTTTCCCAAGTTATATATTCTATTTATTTGTCGATTGTGTGTGAGTATTTTATTTTTTTTTCTCCATTTTTTGTATTTCATCTATTTCATACATTTTTAAGAAGAAAACTAGTAATTAAAGAATTTGAGATCCAAAGTAAAATAACCTTCACCGTAAATATTTTAGTATTTTTTTAGATCTATTATGACGAATTCTCCAGAGGAATATCCATGGAAGTTTGCAAATATTATTAGTATCAAAGAAGGTTTTCTTGGGATATTTGTGGAATTTTGAAGGGATTCAGGAATATTTTTAAGAGGGAAGTCATGGAACCTTATCCATGACCAATGATTATGTTCATAAAAACCCTTGATATCCAACAGAGGAGATATTTGTGGGGGTGGAAGAGAAATTCACTGACATATCTTGCAATATGCCCCTCCTCATGGTGGGTCTAGAAATAAATCTTGGAATGTTTGGAGAAGTTGGAGGCTCAAACTCAAATATCAGATCACATGAGAAGTCAGGGGATAACAAATACCTAGAAAATAATTTGAGGGAAGAACTAGAGAAAGAGAAGTTGAGTTCTAATACCATAAACCCTTCAAAATATTTATTCAATATGGAAGAAAAAGTGTACATAAATACATACAAAGGTGATATCGATGCATTAAAACTGAATCATTGGTTGCAACAACTAGAATTGTTTTTCAGCATTCACCATATAGATGAAAAATAAATAAATCATTTTCTAGACTGAAGTTAGAGGGACATGCTTTAACCTGGTGGGAAATCCATACAAAAACACTGAGGCTGGAGGGTGATCCACCAGTAACTAGGTGGGAGGACTTCAAAACCCTCATCAATTTTCAATTATACCTTATTGGGTATGTAGAGGACTGATGTATCAGATGGAACTACTTCAAGAAAAAGAAACGGAAGAGTGTACTGAGTTCAAAAAGATGGCCATCATGTAGGGTATCATCATGTTGGGTATCTATCCCAAGATCCTAGATGTACTCCTAAATTATCTAGGGGGTATACATAATAATGTATGAATGAAATTGATGCTTTTCAATCCAATGAAAATGGATAAGGGATGTGTACATGAACAATATCTAGAACATAGGCCACAAGAAAGTGAATCCAAGCAGTTCTAAGAAGATTCCAAATAGGGGAAGAAGAATTGGAAAGGGGGCAATGATAATAATATGGAATCCATTTCACATAGGTGCAAGGATCCTAGAAACCATTTTAACCATTGCAATATTGGTGGGAACACTAATGAATTTTTTTGGAAACTACATCTAGAGTAGAACCCAAATAACTGAAAGAAACATGCAAAGAAAAATAATCTTCTAGCCATGGATTCGAGCAATCAAGTCAAAAGAACCTTGGATGTGTTCCATTAGAATATTGTCTACAAATTAGTGTAGAAGGAGGTGAATATGAGTATCCTTAATCATCAGGAAGAGAAGTAGATGACCAAACTATTCCACTTCAATATCTAGGTAACGGATACCAATATAGATGCCTTGTTCGACTCCAGTTCACAGGCTAATATTATAGCAACAAATATAGTTATAAATATTAGATTGGAGGTTCACTATCATCCTAGTCCACCTCCATTGGGATAGGTAAACAAGTATGTAGATATCAAGGTAAAAAAATAGTGTAATATTAAATGTGTTGTAAGTACTGAATTTATTGGTGAAGTCGAATTGAACATAGTACCCCTTAACGTACATGGAGTAGTGTTTGGAAGCCCCTACATGTATATGAGGTGTTGAAAAGTCAACAAGAAACATGTGTCTAATTTACTTTTCCCTTAATTAAATTAGACAATAAATATTAATCTATTATTTCATTCATAACTTAGTGAGTTGGATTTGTAACAGAATTATAAGTGTAGTTAAGTGAGTTAAGATCAGTTGTACTAGTTGTAACTAAACTTGCACTAGTGAGAGTTCAGTTAATCAGTGAACTCACATGTAATTGAAGATTCGCCATGGTTAACTACATGCATGTCAGATCCAGTGGAGACCTAGTTGAGATAACAAATGAAACAGAGAGTTTGACTATCAGTTGTGATTTTATCACACATGCAGTGGATATGCTTATGAGCATGTGCAAACTAGGCAATTGCATTCGATCATTGTGAGAATTTGAATTGCAGAGATTGTGCAGAGGAGACAAGTTGTCTGGACACAGGAATTGGCACATGTATTTGCTAATTGGTGTATGACAGTGTGAGACTATTGTATTGTACTGAGAGCTCTTGGACTAGAGTTTTGTATGGGATTGTTTCATGATTCATGATATACATAATATATGATAGTGGGGTTTTTAGCTTTACGCTTTCCCGGTAAAACTTATGTGTTATGTGTTATTGATATTTCACTTTGTGATTGTGGTTGTGATCGTGGTTTAATTAATCCACAAGAATAATAGTAGAAGTGATTTTGTATTTAACAGTAGCGGAGACTATTAGATCAGGAGAGTCGCAGGAATACATTAAGTGTATCGAAACTTCTACATGGTATCAAAGCCATGGAGGCCACGGAGCTACGGAAGTGAGGTGCAAACAAAATTGTGTTCTCGCAGGTCCCGTCTCTAGCCAGGTACGAACCCTCTAGTGTTTTCAAGAATAGTAATTCTCACACCCTATACAAAGGCAGGGTGTGAACTTCATTGTCATTCTCGCAGGCTATAGTGGAGCAGGGTGAGAACTTCCCTCACCCTAACGGTGAAGAAGGGTGTGAACTTCATTGGCATTCTCCCAGGCTACAGTGGAGCAGGGTGCGAACTTCCCAGGTAAGTTCACAGGCTACACACAGGTAGGGTGCGAACTTCCCTCAGGCTACTCTCAAGTGGGGTGAAAACCTCCCAGGGAAGAGGGATTGTAGAAGTTGAGTTTTGGGTTGGATAACATTCGAATTTGCAAGGTTTTCTTGGTGCGACACTTGATTCAAGATCAAAAATGTCTTTCAATGGCTTGAGGTTGGAGTATACACTCGAAGGAAGCTCTAACTACAGTGCTTGGAAGGACAAGATGGAAGCAATGCTTGAAGACAATGGCTTGAAGGGTTACATTGATGCAGATGTTCCTAAGCCAGATGCGACAGACACTGCAAATCTTGATGCATGGCAAAATAAAGTTGTGAAGGCGAGGAGGATTCTGTTGGAGGGAGTACGAGACCACATTGTCTCAAGTCTCCATGGGAAAACCACACCATATGCAATGTGGAAGGTTTTGACGGATCTATTCCAAAACAGTAGCGACCATAGGAAATTGGCGCTCAAAGATAAACTCAGGAAGATCAAGATGGAGAAAGGTGACACCATTCCAAAATATCTCACAAATTTTTTCCAATCTCGGGATGAGCTTGGAAGTGTGGGAATATCAGTCGCTGCTGATGATTTGGTGAGCTTGGCGCTCCTAGGGCTTCCCAAGAGTTGGCACAATTATCAAGACTCTGTCAATGGAAGGGAAAAATTGTCGGATTGGGAACGACTGTGGTCGGATCTAGTGGAAGAGGAGTTTAGGCGGAACACTAGAGATGGATCTTCATCAAAGCGTGATGATGAAGAGGATTGTGCTTTGACTGCCAAGGCAAGGAAAGGGAAAGGGAAGAAATTACAATCAAAATCCGAGTCTAAAGTCAAGAAACTGGATTTGTCCAAAGTGAAGTGTTTTCACTATCACGAACGTGGGCATGTCGCTATTAACTGTCCGCAGAAGAAGAAGAACAAGACGGTTGCTAGATCTACAACTGGTGAGGCTCTTGTCTCACAATTTGAGCTTGATTTTGCTTTTATTGCATGCATGGCTTCAAGTGCATCGGGATCGGTGTGGTATTTGTATAGTGGCGTTTCATTCCACATGACGGGAGATAAAGAGTCTTTCATTGACTTGGAGGAGAAACATCTCAAAATGCATATAGAGATGGGTGATAATGGACGATACAGTGCAACTGGTATTGGTACCATTACCTTTCAGAGGGAGTCAGGCAAACCATTTCAATTAAAAAATGTTAAGCATGTTCCAGGTCTGAAGAAAAGCTTGGTCTCAGTCGCAATGTTGGAGGACCGAGGCTATGATGTTGTTTTTAGTAGTGGTAAAGCCTACCTGTGACATAAAGAAATGGGTCAAGTCAAGAAGATATGGATTCGAGTTAAGAATATCTACATGCTGGAGGTAGATGGCTGCAATGCAATGATAGGCAAGGCAAGAAAAGTGGTGAGCCAGGATGAGGGTGAATTATGGCACAAGAGATTGGGCCATCTTCATCATGGAGCCTTGAAGATCATGCAGCAAATATCTACTAGACTTCCAATGGGAACACTTTCTCAGTTATATCAGTGCAAGGGGTGTACCCTAGGGAAGTATGTAAAGTCCACCTTTCATGAAAAGGAGAACCGTGCTTCGGTGATCTTGGAGAGAATTCACACATACATGTGTGGACCATTCTCGGTTGCTTCAACAGAAAAACACAAGTATTATTTTATTTTTGTTGATGAATTTTCTCGTAAATGATGAATATTATTCATGCAGAAGAAGGATCAAACATTCTCAAAGTTCTGTGAGTTTAAAGCATTGGTGGAGAAAGAGTCAGGGAAGCAAGTGAAGGCTCTAAGGAGTGATAATGGTGGAGAATACATCTCTAACGAATTCAAATAATTCTATAGCAGAGAAGGAATTCGAAGAGAATTCATAGCGCCTCATTACCCACAACAAAATGGGGTCATGGAGAGAAAGAACAGAACGATCGTGGGTGCAGCATGAGCGACATTGCATGATCAGGGCCTACCAATTCATTTGTGGGCAGAAGCATGCAATACTACGGTTTATGTGCAGAACCATTGTCCTCATAGAGTACTTGGAATGAGTACACCTGAAGAAGATTTTACTGGTAATAAACCTGATGTTTCTCATTTTAAAATTTTTGGCTCATCTGTTTATGTGCATGTGACCAAGGATGCCAGGAAGAAGCTGGAACCGACTGCTGAAGTTGGGATATTTGTGGGGTACACAGAAACACCCCATAATTATCGTGTGTATTTTCTGAACAGTAAGATGATTGTTATGCGACGGGATATAAAATTCAATGAGGGGAAATCCATTCGGTTGTCGCTTGAGAGGGAGCTAGACTTGCATGCAGAAGAGGAACTGTTGGTTCCTAAGGATGAGTCTCAAGATGTGGATAAGCCACATGAAGAGGTCCATGGAGTGGAGGAAACCACTCAAGCAGAGACATCCATCAGAAATGGCAGAAAGCACACCATGGAAGCTGAAAGATTGAGACTAGATGTTGCACAGAATGTAGGAGCCCCTATTTCACAGCGCAGACAGAGACAGTCTCCTGATCGATTTGTTGGATACATGGCTCTCATGAGAAAATGTATTTTGACTGAACCATCTTCCTTTCAGGAAGAAGTGCAGGACCCCACTTGGGTTGATGCTATGGTAGAGGAGTATGAATCCATTGTCAAAAATAGTATACGGGAAATTGTCCCAAGACCGATTGATAAATCAGTGGTAGGTTTGAGAATGATGTACAAGGTAAAGCAAGATGTTGATGGGAGTGTGGAGAAGTACAAGGCCAGGTTTATGGCCTAAGGCTTCTCACATATCTATGCGATATATTATGGTGAGACCTTTGCACCTGTCACAAGGTACTCTTCCATAATATCCATCCTTGCACTCTCAACGCATATGGGTTGGTGCATTCATCAGATGGATGTAAAAACTGTGTTCCTCAATGGGATCATTGAGGAAGAAGTGTACATTGAAAAACCAAAATGTTTTGAGACCTTTGACAGAGAGTTGCATGTGTGCAGACTCAAGAGATCATTGTATGGGCTGAAGCAAGCATCCCGTGCTTGGTACACTCGGATAGACAACTATTTCACTGGATTGGGCTTCACCAAAAGTGAAGCAGATGAAAACCTATACCAAATTGTGGTGGAGGGTAAGATTTTAATCATTGTGATTTATGTTGATGATTTAATACTGACTGGTGATGAGAAACTAATACACTCATGCAAGGAGGACCTTGCAAAGGAGTTTGAGATGAAGGATTTGGGCCTTCTTCATTATTTCCTTGGTTTGGAAATATGGCAGTGAGAGGCTGAACTTTTTGTGTCTCAAGGAAAGTATGCAAGAGAGATACTAGGTAAGTTTCACATGGAGGGATGAAAATCCATGGATACTCCTCTTCCATGAAACTAGAGGAAAGAGGATGCTACCTCTGGAGAGGTAGTGGATGCTACTGTCTATCGACAGTTAGTTGGTTTTCTAATGTATTTAGTGAACATGAGACCGGACATTTACTATGCGGTTAACCAGCTAAGTCAAGCGATGGTTAAGCCTACCAAACGCTTTTGGAAGGCGGGTAAGCATGTCCTGAGATATCTGAAGGGAACATATGAGTATGGATTATGGTATAGACAGATGGATGAGGTGAAGTTTCATGGCTTCACAGATGCATATTGTGTGGGAATCCCAACGGAGATAAAGAGCACATCAGGAGGGATCTTTAGTATCGGATCTACAACTGTTTCTTGGTACAGTAGGAAACAGAGATCTGTGGCACTTAGTTCAGTGGAAGAGGAATACATGGCAGTGAGTCAAGTTGCATGTGAGGCTATATGGATGAGGAAGATCTTGGTTGGTTTGTCTGGTTCTCATTTAGATCCGACAATGATTTATTGTGATAATTAGAGTTGCATTAAACTCTCAATTAATCCTGTGTTTCATGACAGATCTAAGCATATAGATATCCGGTATCATCATCTTATAGATTGTGTGCAGTAGAAGATCATGTTGCTTCAATACATTCCTACAGAAGATCAGGATGCGGACATTCTAACGAAGGCACTCACCAGGAGAAAATTCAAATATCATAGAGACAGGATTGGGGTGAAGGATAATCCCTTTCTTGTTGAGAGGGAGTGTTGAAAAGTCAACAAGAAACATGTGTCTAATTTACTTTTCCCTTAATTAAATTAGACAATAA
>ML777021.1:789792-821943 GCA_009831015.1 Picea engelmannii | reverse complement strand
TGAAATTGTATGAGCCTCCTTTGATTGATGATCAAGGAGAGCATGTTCAGATTCCTTCTATAGATGATTTTTCCCCAGAATATCTTACAGAACTACATGAAGACACAATCCTTGACAGGAGAATGAGAACTTCAAAATGAGGAAATGTGGAGTATCTTCAAGTTGGTCTTAAAGGCACAAATCCAAGAAAATCCAAGTGGATTGAGGTTGGAAAGGTGAGGGATCTATACCCTCATCTTCAGATAGACTGAAAATAGTCTTTTGGAGGTCCAAAATCTTTCCAATGGGGAGGTGTGATCCAGGGGATCAAATTTTGCTCAAAATTCAAAGTGCTCGGAATTGCTTCAAATCAAATGGGAGTGTAGGCCTCATCGTCACGAACCCAACGCAACTCGTTTGGGTTCAAATAGACGTCGCATGAGAGAGATATCGTGTTCTGTTCAAAACAACAAACAGGAAAAAAATGTGCTGACTGTACAGCCCGTACGGATGCTGACGTGGCAGACTGTATGACACGTGGTAGGGCCATACGACACGTGGTAGGAAATCATGTGGATAGTTGTCATATGACGTGGCTTGTTTGCGGTGAATGAGATGATGACACATGGCCCAATCAATGGCTGCCACATGTCACCTGAATAGTGGTTTAAAATTTATGTTGTTGGCCGGATTCGAACGCGCGACCTCTGTGTAGGGTAAAACCTTGGGAAGGGCCACCCAACTGGTGCACCTACATGTAGTACTTAACATATATATGAGTTTGAATTTATTTGAGTTTGAAATAATGTGAAATGGGGCGCGGACCGGGTCGGGGCTAAGCCCCGACCCACAGTTATATATATATGTCATATGATCATTGTTATGTGCGTTTAAACCCCGCAGTTATATCCATGTTATGTGACCATTGTGGTGTGCGTGCGTTTAAACCCATGGTTATATATATGTTATGTGACCATTGTGGTGTGCGCGCGTTTAAACCCGCGGTTATATATATATATGGTTTAAAACATAACCCCTGTTTGTATTGCGCGTGGTCATGTGGTGCCCTATGTGCCCACGGGCCTTGGCGGTTAGGAGCTAGGCGTGCCCATAACCATCCTACAGTTCACACCATTTGTGCGGTTGCACCCGGTGTTGAGGTTTAACACATAAAAGCGCGTGGGGGCTAGGTTGAGGCAACAAGGGTGCATTTTGGCAATCCAGAGACAACAAGTTTGAAGGGGAACTTCCAAGAAGCCTATCTTCTTCAATTTTTGGCCAAACGAGGTGCCGAAAAAGCCCAGATAGGGATTTTTGGATGTTCTGAAGCCATTGGAGCCATCTATTTGGAATTTTGAGCACTGTAAAGCACATATTTGAGCACTTGAGAAAATAATACAAAAGTTCCATTGGAAGCTGGACCAGGATATGTAGCCCAAGAGAGGGGTGAACTCCTCTATCATTTGTTGTGTTATGTGTTTTCTGTTCACTATTATTTGCTGTTATTTATATGCATCTTGAATGAATAATTTATATAAAATATGTGTTGCAAAATTGATCCATTTTCATTTTAACACATGAATTAAATATTGCAAATATTTTCAAGAATACAAGTCTTCTTCATTTTTAGATCAGTTGATCTACTGGATCAGATCTGTTTTACTATTGCTAAATACTAAGATACCTTAGATATAAGTGAATGTTGTGATGCTCTGTGATATTTACAAAGTATAATAAGGATTGAATATTGATGAATGATCGATGCTAAGTGCTTTGTAAGAGATATAATCATAGATATGTGTCCCAACATAGGTTGCATACACTTGAGTCCTGCAACCACCCCTACCTCTACCTCGGGTGAGACTTCATCTGCTTCATAGGTGTTGCCGAAAGGGCCAGTAGTTAGGTTTTTTTTGGTGTGCTCTTGTAGCATTGAACCCTGGGTCTACCCCTGTGCCAACAAATGGTTCCATTGCCAGGACTTGAAACTGTGATTGTTGGGAACTGAGGAAGAATAATCTTTGTGCAAATATTCATCCTGAAACTATGGAAGCCATGTGTGTCGATCTGTGCCCTAGTGCACAGTATTATACTTGATCTGAAAAGCTCTGTGCTAAAGAAAGAAGGCCGGATCTGAAGAAAGGAAGCAAGATCTGAGCGCTTTGTGCTCTAAGAAAGGTAAAAGTGGAAGTTTATGAAGAAAAGAGGTAACATCTGTAAGCTCATTGCTCTAATAAAGGTAACAATAGTTAAAAAAATTTAGATCTAGAAGTCTTGTACTCTGTAGAAGTAAGATAAGTGGAATTTTTTGTTTCTAAAAACATGGATCTAGGTATGTTTGTTAGATTCTATCCTAGCTTCAAAAATAGGGCATTAATAGATGAAAGAAAGTTTGATATGAATACATCTGATACGCATAATGATAGATATGTTATACCTATGCATAGAAAGAATGCTTGGACTAACAAATGGATGTAGGATCCTAGAAAAAGAAATTTGGTAGGTTAGCTACCATGATCCTAGTTCACAGTACATAAGAGGCTGGGGACCATTTAAAAGAAAGAGAGGATTAACCCTATGTTACAGTTGCAGAAAACCTGGACATCTAGCTAAGGAATTCCCTAGTGGAAGACCTAGTTGTCTTTGTTGCAAAGCTATGGACCATGAAGTATTGGATTTCCCTAGAATGATTGTTAAGATTGAATGAATGAATTTGAATGAAGAAAACCCTAAGGTAGATCCAAAAATAGTAGAACCCTAGAGGGAATCAGAGAAGGTATTTCTATAGATGAAAGACACCTTGAATGATCACCAACATGTTAGGTTATCATAAATCTTCAAAGAAAAGGAATGCATCGAAGTAAGAATAGGGAACTTCGACATTGACTATGTTCTAGATGAAGAAACACAAGTGAACATTATGCCAGAGAGAACTTGGGAAGCTATAGGGAGGCCTGCTATAATTCCTTCATTAGGAGGAATAGGACTATTCAAAGGAAAATTGGTAACCCTATGTGGAAATCTCACTCAGATATCTATGAATGCCTATGGAACTTCGACTGAAAAAGATTTTGAGATTATTAAATTTATTGAGGACAACGCCCTGTTTAGTATGTTACCTGGAAAACCTTGGATTGAAAGAGATCAAGCCAGAAAGAAGGAAGAAGAAGAAGTTTTAGAACAACAGAGACAAGAGTTAAAAGATTTCATGACTAGAAGGATCGTGCAGTTGATTGAAGAACAAGAGAACAAATTGAAGCTATCTGACACTAGAATCCCAGATGTCAAAGATGCAAGAGCATCAGAGTACTCACAAAATATTGAAGTATCTGTCTCAGATATAGAAGAATTATTACCCCTGAGTCTTAGGAGAGAATCTCAGCAGTGCGAAGTGACTATGTCCAAGGAAAATAAGAATCAGAATGGGAAGAGAATCACCGAGATGAAGCTCACTGAAAATAAGGATAGGAAGCTAAGTAAAAAGAGAGCTAAGATCGATAGGCTATAGAATATTCCAAAGGGAGCCTCGCAGAAGGAAAACTTGCAGAATTTGAACTTAGCCAAGATATCAGACCAACGACATAGGCCACTTCGTTGAGGCTAAGAAATATAGTCGTTAAAGGTCGATATATCCGTTCAAATTCCTCTCTGAACGAGTCAAAAAGCATTGATGGTTCGCCACTACACCATTGGATCGTGCCATAATGAAAAGAACACAAATTAATGAGGCTCATACCCATTACAAAGCAAACCATTGCCAAGATTGCCCATATATCTCATCGCGCCATGCCCGAAGAACACTTTTTCCAACTGATAATTTGAAGCCCGCAGACTAACAAGTATATATAGTGATCATCATGCCCTTGTTGTTCATTCCTATGTAGTGTCTAATATCACTGTGACCACGATATTAACCCCGAGTGCATATGTCCGACGAGCTCACCGCAGTCAAAGAATCTGTAATAGAAATTTTTCTTGATTTAATGACTGAGAGATTCATGTCAGAAAGAGGAGTATCCACAGGTGTTCAAGCATCATCGACGAGAGGACTAGCAGCCTCTCTACCCACTACTCAAGATATACCATCTGGACATGCCGATGAGAAGCATACTAAAGACAGAGACGATATCGCAAATGCCAAGCTGATTCTGAGCATTCTACCTGCCTACCTACCCCCTCTAAGTGGCACCATCAACTGGGACAGTGTGCCTAGATATTTTGAATATGCTTTGGTCATGATGTACCTCCCAAAAGGGACACGCACAGTTCAAGTGGACTAGGATAAGCTTGTAACATTGAATTTCAGTGAATTCAACCTTGGCGACAGGAAGGCTTACAACATCCTCTCCCCGCACAAGTATCTGACCAGAACTAAAGGAAAGAATTCAAATATTATCCCACAGACATGGACCCAGAACCTCGCGCAGTCCACACTACTCAATGTAATGAAGATCTCGCACTTCGATCGACACCAGGAAGTAAACGCATGCGTGGAATTTCTATTAACCTTCTACCACAGAGGTTACTTATGGTTGAACCGTCACATCACTATGGATACGACCTTGATCAATCAGATCACAGGGCTGAGCATGTAGGGCCCTAACCTTGGAAAGACCTCAGACCAAGAATTAGCGCATAGAATCAAAGAAACTTATGGCGATGTCATGAAGGGCATGCGAGGTTACAAGGTAGCCTCTATCCAGAGCGGCGCAGTGCACCTTGCATGTAAGTTGATCGCAGTCAAGTTAGTTCACAAGAATCGACCCACCCAAGTGAATGGATTCGTAGTTGATCTCGCAGGGAAGTGCACAGAAGGAATTCAGATGAATTGGGCGCAGTACCTTGTAAACCAGCTGGAACTGGACTGCAGGGAAGCACAAGACCAAGGGTATGAATTCCACTTCAGCTGGCTTCTCATATTGATCACTTTCATCGCATGAGAGATGCCGGAAGGTGTGACCTTCCCAGACATAGATCCGTTTCAACCTTTGGCTGCGAAGTTCAACACCTTATGGTACTCTAATGATATGAAAAAGAAGTGGAAATCCAATGCCATCTTCCATACTTACTACAACTAGTTGAAGCAACATATCCAGTCTGAGCCTCGGATGACCCTGAATACCCTCCATAGGTTTCGGCCCTTAATGAAGTTCAACGTGGACCGCCAATTTATTTATATAACAGCATGCGCTAATGAGCACAAGAAACAGTTGCATTCATATTACAAGTTGACCGAGGAAGACATCGAAGAGATCACCAAGGACTGGTCGGCAAACCTCCTCATTCCAGCCAACCCTGTGAAGTTGTTTGATGTAGAGAGACTAGAAGTTGCATAGGATACACCTGGACCTAGCAAGATGAAGAAGCCTGAAGAGGTTCATGATGTAGACAATGCATCTGTAAGGAATGCCTTTATTACACCAGACGAAAGGGATGATGGCGAAGAAATAGAAGGCACAAAAATTGAACAATAGAAAGGAAAAGTACCACTGCCTAGGGACGAAGAGGACTTGTTGAAGAAGAGGAAGGTTTCGCCTCCAAAATCTTCCTCCCAGAAGAAACCTAGAACCCCTGTAACCAAGATGTGGACTACCTTTTACATTGGATGATTTTAATTTCATCATTGCAGCTGTGAACGATGCTTCACAGGAGATATTAGAGAAGTAGGAGATGAAGCAGGAGCAGATGTGTAATCATATCGATATTGAACTCCAAGGAGTGCAATAGGCACTCTAGTCTAGCCACGCAGTCTCCACTGCGCCTCTGATAACAAGAACAGTAGAACTGGGAGCTGAGCCATCTAAACTCCACCAGATTGTTGATATGGTCAAATCTCGCCTTCGACGAGATCAAGAAGATACAATGCAAGCCACCCAGGATTTGACATAGGTACATGGAGTAATTATCGAGCAGTGTAGTGCTACCGAACGCGAAAAACTTGCTCTTCAAGAACAGTGGGATAAAGAGAAAGAAGAGCTATAGCAGAGTAAGGAGTAGTTGATCACAGAGAAGCTAGAAATAAAGGAAATGGTCAACATAGCACTTCTCTCTATGACCGTCATAGAAGTGAGAGTTGAAGAACAAATTCCATAGCAGGTGGCAGAGCTTGAAGAAGTGATCCAATAACTTCAGCAGCACATCGCAGACCTGGAACTTCATACTGTGCCTGAGACTCCTCAAGAAATTGAAGATGTAAGAGAGGCAACTGATCACAGCGTAGTTGGAAGAATGAAATCTCTTGCATTGGAGTGAAACCAAATGATCTCTAGAAGCACTCAGATGTATGAAAACCTCATGGAGAATCCAGAGTTACAAGCATTGGAGTCGCAGCTCCAAGAAGCGAAGCAACACATAGATATGTTATAGGCGCAGCTGAAGGCCTTGTCACCATTCAAAAGGATGAAGAGGTTTCATGAGCAATGCACTGGCCATCAATAGATCCACACGATCTAGACCAAAGTGATGGAAGTCTTTCAACGACTTCAATCAACGTAAGAGAAGGCATGCCAACTATTCACCAAACTTGAAAGCCAAGGAGATGAGCTAGAACAGGTCATCATCATAGCAGAACAATGACTAGAAGGGCCAGTCAATGATGCACTGATGGAAACGCAGCCCCTTCACCACCCGCAGGTCAGAAGGTCCGCACGCACACACAGGATCTTCTTCTTCTTCGACCCAAAGAACTCTCGAATGTTTTTCTATTTCCCTATCGAGAAATCTTCACCCACAGAAATCTCCACATGATTCCCCTCTCTTTACTTATCGGGGAATTGGACTTCGCGACTTCACGATGTCAAAGGTTGATCACTGGGCTCTCGAATCCCCGAGACCCGATGGCCAGTCAACTCTAACTTTTATCTTTCCTCTATCAGAAATTTCCCTATCGCGATTTCGGTACTCGCGATACCAAGTGACTCATCTTACAAACTCTCGATACCCGATACGCCGAAACTATGATGCACACGTGCGAGTTGACTTTTCCGCTCCATGTCACTTCTATCGGGATTTCAGGGTTCGCGGGATCGCAAATCTTGATGTCAATGGATTCAGGACTTTACTTTCCCCGAACTCCGATATGGTGTGCCACCTGTCCTCCACTAACTTCATGTGGCCCCACACACTATCCTTCGACTTGTCGAGATATCGCGTATCGCAATATCACGATTCCCGATGCAAAAATTGGGAGCTTCGTTTCATGAAACCCCGATTCACGATAGGCGTGTGAATCCAACGACCTTCACGGTCCTGATCAACGGCTCTGCCCCTCCTGAAATTTATATCTTCCGAGAATACCGGTGATATCTTTCCCTGCACCTCCGTGAGATATGACGGTTCACAGAATGTCACGAAACCTCCTTGGAGAATTTCGACCGTCTATTTCTTTCAATGAAATTCACGGAACGACTAAGTGTCCCTGTCCGTGATAACCGTTCGCCTGCTCGCAAAACCTGTGACACCTCTTTCCAACCTTCAAGGAACAATGGCACTGCACTATCTTTTGACAAACTCAAAGGCCTATCCTTCCTGAGCTTTTCCCACTTCTTTAATTTCTCAAAAGGAACTCCTTGCTCACACTCCTTGTGACAAACCTTCAATCATGGCTACGCGTTGAAGTCTTCGACTCTGTGCACACTTGCAACAACAGTCCTTCGACACTTCACTTAGGTTCACAACCCTGAGTCTTTTAACTGGCCTACGCACTCCTTGCATGGATTTGTGCCCAACTTCACCTATGAGGTGAATGAGAACAAAAGTTATCTCTATCTGAACCCTCTGTCAACGCACTCCTTGCGGACAATTCAACTGCACTCCTTGCAGGAATTCTCTGGCTCAAATAGAGAAACAAATGAAACTCATTCCAACTCCCTCTCAGACTTCAATTCATACATGAAATAACATAAACAACATATAAAATCAAATGTATAACAGGAAGTAAACATCAATTGAGCATAACATCAATACACAGAGAACAGACACATAACCATGAATTTGAATCAAATATTTCTTCTATTAATTCAAATATCAATACATGGGTGTTCTTTTCACAACTCTCTTCATGCTCTTTCTCTCCTCTTCTCTTGTATGCTCAGGCTTAATGTTACAATGATACAATGAGGGTGTCTATATCTGTTTTCCCTCCAGCTCCTAAACTGCCAAATCTAGAAAATAAAATCCTATCTACCTGCATTAACTATATTAAATGTCGTCTATCTACTTAAGGACGAGAGCTATCTGCTCAAGGTCCATTTACAATATACAAGTGTGCCTCCTCTTAATGGTTCATTTAAGATCGCGCAACAATTCCAAAGTGTTTTCAAAATTTGTGTTGGCTGGTCCAACCGTCCTCCGCTTCCGCACTGGCTCGTTTGATGAGTTGGCGATGCTCCTGCATCATAATCCCTCGCTTGAAAAATTTCATGCACTCCTATCCATGACCTACTGCACGGTATGTCCATGCTTCTGTATTTCCGCTTCATTCTCCCAGGTGGCATCTTCCACTGGATGGCCCTTCCATTTGACCAGATACTCATAGTATTCTTTCCTACTGGTCTTTTTACCCACTCTTTTGTCCAATATGCACTCCATCTGCGGATTTTCTGCAACTGGCAATTGTTTCATCCACTGGATCACTGGCTGCTCAGTTCCAGTTTCTGCTTCTCCAGCCCTGTATGGGTATAAATTTGCGACATTGAATATCAGAGATATTCCGATCCCATCTGGTAACTCGATCTCATAATCATTTTCCATGAATTTTCTCAAGACCTTACATGGTCTGATTTTCTTCATTTTCAATTTATTGTATGCTCCTCTCGGGAACCTTTCCTTTCTCAAATGTTCTAGAACCAGATAACCAACCTCGAACTAAAGTTGTCTCTGATGCTAGTCTTCTTTGCGCTTGTACTCCTGGCTTGATTTCAGTAGCCGCTCCTTCACCTGGCTATGAAGTTCCTTCATCGCCTCAACGAATTATTCTACACTAGCGTTGTTAGTCGTAGCCTGTTCTGAATCCCTCAGTTCAAAAACTCCTCTCGGTTGCATGCCATATACGATCTAAAATGGACTTTTTCCTGTACTCCGATTCACTGAGTCATTATATGCGAACCCTGCCTGCGGAAATATACTATCCCACTAGTTGTGGTGCTCTGTAACCAAGCTCTGTCTTCATAAATGAATATTTCCTCATATTAATCAACAACTTCTCCTGCTATAGCTTCTTCATTATTATAGTCAAATGCTTCAGATCTTCTTCTTTTGACTTGCTGAAAATTAGTATATCATCTAGATACACGATGACAAATTTCTTGATGAACTCCCTCAAGACTTCGTTCATCAACCTCATGAAGGTACTCGACGCATTTGTCAAGCCAAACAGCATGACTAGCCATTCATACAGTCCTTCATTGGTTTTGAAGGCCATCGTCCACTCATCTCCTTCTCTCATGCGAATCTCGTGATATCCGCTCTTCAAATCAATTTTGAAAAATACTTTGCCCCACTCAGGCAATCCATGAGATCATCCATCCGCGGTAATGGAAACCTGTACCTGATGGTTATATTGTTGATTGCCCTTGAGTCGGTACACATTCTCCAACCTCCATCCTTCTTTGGACTGAGTACCATTGGAACTGCACATGGACTCAAGCTCTCCCTAACCAAACCTTTGTCCAACAACTCCTGGACCTACCTCTTGACCTCTTCATTTTCTTGCGGCGTCAACCTATATGCAGATTTATTCGGAAAACTAGCTCCTGGTATGAGGTCTATATGATGACTCACACTCCTCATCGGTGGCAACGAATGAGGTAATTTGTCCACTATGATGTCAGCGAACTCTTCCAACAATTCTTGAACTTCCTCTAGTAAATCATCCACTCTTGTGCTAGTCAGAACAATCCTCAGTTTCTTGACCACAAAGAATTGTGGATCTTCTTTCTTCTTAACCTCTGTAAGAAGTTCCTTCCCACTCATGAGAAGTACTGTGTTTCTTACTTCCGGCTTCACCTCCTTATCCTTTATCACAAGCAACATATGAGTTCTCCCATTCTTCTCCAGGGTATATGTGTTCATTCTCCCATCATGAATCACATTTCTATCATATTTCCATGGTCTACCCAGTAATAGATGACATACGTCCATAGGAATGACATCACATAAAATCTTATCATTATATCCTCCTATCTTGAATTCAACCAAGCATTGTTTAGTAATAGTTACTTGGTGTCCTTTTTGTAGCCACGAAACTCTGTATGGGCTTGGATGATTAGTCGTCTCCAGCTCCGGCTTCTCTACCATCTCCGTAGATATGATATTATCCGTGCTACCACTGTCTACGATGACCTTGCATACCCTGTCCTTGGTCTTGCAAGCTGTCCTAAAAAGTTTGGTCCTTTGGACTGAACTTTCCACCTCCTTCTCAGGTGTTAAGAGAACTTTACGCATCACCAATGACCTTCCTCCTTCAGCGTCTTCGGCCTCAACATCCTGCCTCTACGCCTCGGTGATGTGAGCTTCTCCAATGTCCTTCTTTTTCTCTGGACACTCGTAAGACTTGTGCCCATTCTTTCCACATGTGAAGCATATGATGACTCCACCTCTTCCTCTTCCTCTACCTCTGGTACGAGGAAAAGTGTTGTTGTCAGCATATCCTCTGCTCTGCTCTATATGTTTCCCTCTCTGTTCAATGTATGGCCTATCTATGAGGTTCCACCTTTCTCAACTTTACCCTAAGTTTTCTTCCATTCCTCCCTGGGCTTCTGACATTTGTCTTGGGAAACTGCTTTGCCTCTGGGCTGGCTTCTGCCTCGGCCCCTCCGAATTTGCTTACGGCTCAACTTCTCCTCAGCTTTCAGAGCCATCTGATAAGCATCCTCCACCATTCGGATGGTTACCATGCTCATCTCATCCTGAATATCATATCTCAGGCCATTCATATACCTGGCAACCTTCTCATCATCACTCTCCCGATGACCTACCATGATGTTCAGTCGATAGAATTCCTCCGTGTATTCTTTCCCTGCCATCAACTTCTGTCTCAAGTTCTGCATCCTCTTGAACAAAGTAACTTGATAATCTTTAGGGATGAATTTCGCCTTCATCTTTGCGATCATCCTGTCCCAGCTCTTGATTTTATGCTTTCCCTTGCGACGTCTGTCAGCTTGTAGCTCATCCCAATACAATGTTGCATGTCCCTTCAAGTGCATAACAGCATGCTTGAATTTCTTGTCATCTTCAACATCTTTATAGTCGAAGTAGGTGTCCAGAGCTCTAATCCAGTCTAGAAGCTCTTCTGCATCCAAGTTTCCCTCATAAAATGGGATGTCCATCTTTTCTCTTGCACCCATCCTAGCAATATCTTTGATCAAACGCTCGTTTGATGCATCTTCAGCTGCAACTTCTCCCTCTCATTCAACCTCTATTTCTCTTTCGGAATCACTGAGATCACGCATCTGTCTCTCTATGGCTGGATCTACCATCTGCCTGCCTCTTCTTCGCACCTCCCTATCCTTTGGATTGGGTGACTCTCTTTCTCTCCTTGGCGGCATGGTAAATTTTCTTCTTCCTTGCTACAGAAAGCAACGAGTCTTTCTGAGCTCTGATACCACTCTGACGGCAACGCAACCCCTTCACCACCCGCAGGTTTGAAGGTCCACGTGCACACACAGGATATTCTTCTTCTTCGGCCTGAAGAACTCTCAAATGTTCTTCTATTTCCCTATCAGGAAATCTTCACCCACAGAAATCTCCATGCTATTCCCCTCTCTTTACTTATTAGGGAATCAGACTTCACGACTTCGCGATGTCAAAGGTCGATCACTGGGCTCTCGAATCCCCGAGACCTGATGGTCAGTAAACGCTGACTTTTATCTTTCCTCTATCGGAAATTTCCCTATCGCGATTTCAGTACTCGCGATACCAAGTGACTCGTCTTACCAACTCCCGATACCCGATATGCCGAAACTCCAACGCACACGTGCGAGTTGACTTTTCCGCTCCCCGTCACTTCTATCGGGATTCCGGGGTTCGCGGGATCACGAATCCTGATGTCAATGGATTTGGGACTTTACTTTCCCCGAACTCTGATATGGTGTGCCACCTTTCCTCCACTAATTTCCTGTGTCCCCACACACTATCCTTCGACTTGTCGGGATATCGCGTATCGCAACATTGCGATTCCTGAAGCAAAAATTGGGAGCTTTGTTTCACGAAACCCCGATTCATGATAGGCGTGTGAATCCAACGACCCTCATGGTCCTGATTAATGGCTCCGCCCATCCTGAGATTTATATCTTCTGGGAATACCAGTGATATCTTCCCCTACACCTCTGTGAGATCTAACAGTTCATGCAATGTCACAAAACCTCCATGGAGAACTTCGACCGTCTATTTCTTTCAATGAAATTCGCGGAACGACTAAGTGTCCCTGTCCACGATAACCGTTCGCCTGCTCGCAAAACCTGCAACACCTCTTGCCAACCTTCAAGGCACAATGGAACTGCATTTTCTTTCGACAAAATCAAAGGCCTATCCTTCCTGAGCTTTTCCCACTTCTTTAAGTTCTCAAAAGTAACTCCTTGCTCGCACTCCTTGCGGCAAACCTTCAATCACGGCTACGCGTTGAAGTCTTCGACTCTGCGCACAATTGCAACAGTAGTCCTTCGACACTTCACTCAGGTTCACAACCCTGAGTATTTTAACTGGCCTACGCACTCCTTGCACAACTTTGTGCCCAACTGCACCTGTGAGGTGAATGAGAACAAACGTTATCTCTATCTGAACCCTCTGTCAACGCACTCCTTGCAGACAATTCGACTGCACTCCTTGCAGGAATTCTCTATCTCAAATAAAGAAACAATTGAAACTCATTCCAACTCCCTCTCAGACTTCAATTCATACATGAAATCACATACACAACATATAAAAGCAAATGTATAACAGGAAGTAAACATCAATTGAGCATAACATCAATACACAGAGAACAAACACATAACCATGAATTTGAATCAAAGCTTTCTTCTATTAATTCAAATATCAATACATGGGTGTTCTTTTCACATCTCTCTGCGTTCTCTTGCTCTCCTCTTCTCTTCTATGCTCAGGATTAATGTTACAATGATACAATGAGGGTGTCTATATCCGTTTTCCCTCCAACTCCTAAACTGTCAAATCTAGAAAATAAAATCCTATCTACCTGCATTAACTATATTAAATGTCGTCTATCTACTTAAGGACGAGAGCTATCTGCTCAAGGTCCATTTACAATATACAAGTGTGCCTCCTCTTAATGGTTCATTTAAGATCACACAACAATTCCAAATTGTTTTCAAAATTTGTGCTGGCTGGTCCAGCTGTCCTCCGCTTCCGCGCTGGCCCGCTTGATGAGTTGGTGATGCTCCTGCATCATACTCCCTCGCTTGAAAAATTTCATGGGTTCCTGTCCATGATCTCCTGCACGGTATGTCCATGCTTATGTATTTCCGCTTCATTCTCCCAACTGGAATCTTCCACTGGATGGCCCTTCCATTTGACCAGATACTCATAGTATTCTTTCCTCCTGGTCTTTTTACCCACTCTTTTGTCCAGTATGCACTCCATCTGTGCCTTTTCTACAACTGGCAATTGTTTCATCCACTGGATCACTGGCTGCTCAGTTGCAATTTCTTCTTCTCCAGCCCTTTACGGGTATAAATCTGCGACATTGAATATCGAAGATATTTCGATCCCATCCAGTAACTCGATCTCATAAGCATTTTCCCTGAATTTCTCAAGACCTTACATGGTCTGATTTTCTTCATTTTCAATTTATTGTATGTTCCTCTCGGGAACCTTTCCTTTCTCAAATGTGTCAGAACCAGATCACCAACCTCAAACTGAAGTTGTCTCTGATGTTGGTCTGCTCTGTGCTTGTACTCCTAGCTTGATTTCAGCAACTGCTCCTTCACCTGGCTGTGAAGTTCCTTCATCGCCTCAGCGAATTCTTCTGCACTAGCGTTGTTAGTCGCAGTCTGTTCTGAATCCCTCAGTTCAGAAAATCCTCTCAGCTACATGCCATATACGATCTGAAATGGAATTTTTCCTGTACTCCAATTCACTGAGTCATTATATGCGAACTCTGCCTACAACAATATACTATCCCATTGGTTGTGGTGCTCTATCACCAAGCTTCTCAGAAAGTCTCCCAGACTTTTGTTGACCACTTCCGTCTGTCCATCCATCTGAGGATGATAAGCAGAACTAAATGCCAAGTTAGTTCCCAGCTTCTTCCATAAGATCCTCCAAAAATTCCCTATGAACTTTGTATCTCTGTCCGAAACTATGCTTTTCGGCAAGCCATGAAGTCGAATGACCTCTTTGAAGAACATATTTGCGATGTGAGTCGCATCGTTGGTTTTCTGGCATGGGATGAAATGTGCCATCTTGGAAAACCTATCCACTACCAAAAAGATTGAATCAACACCTCTTTGTGTCCTTGGAAACCCCAAAACAAAATCCATTCTTATCGCCTCCCATGGCCTCTCTGGTATGGGCAATGGTTGATAAAATCCCGCATTCTGCTTCCTCCCCTTTGAATGCTGGCAAATTTGACATCTGTCTACAAATCGCTTAACCTCTGACCACATCCCTGGCCAAAAGTATGACTCGCTCAGCTTCGCAAATGTCTTATCTTGACCGAAGTGTCCGACCAATCCTCCGTTGTGTTTCTCCTTTAACAGATTCTCCCTCATGGAGCAATTTGAAATACACAGTTGATTGCCTCTGAACAATAATCCTTCTTGGATCATATAGTCTGTCCAAGGGATTCTATCTCTGAGAACTGGATTCTCAGCTACTTCATACGCTTCCTTGAAATCTTGATCATCTGCATACATGTCCCTGAGACCATCCAAACCCAATGTTTTGACTCGGAACTCCTGCAACAACAAACACTTCCTGCTCAAAGAATCAGCCACTTTGTTAGCAATACCAGAAATGTGTTTAATAACAAATGTGAAATTCTGCATATACTCAACCCATTTTACTTGTCTCTGATTCAACTTCTCTTGTTGAGTCACAAACTGTAATGCATGGTTATCACTATATAAAACAAATTCCCTTGGGATCAAGTAATGCCTCCACTTATTCAGTGCCTGGATGATAGCATAAAATTACTTATCATACGTGGAGTACTTCAATTTCGCCTCATTCAGCTTCTCGCTGAAATATGAAATCAGTCTGTCTTCCTGACTCAAGACCGCTCCTATGGCAAAACTGCTTGCATCACATTTCACCTGAAACATCTTTTCGAAATCTGGCAACACCAAAATTGGTTGTTCCGTGATCTTCCGCTTCAACATATAGAATCTCTTCTCAGCCTCTGTTGTCCAGTGAAAAGACTTATGCCTTTTCTTCACTGTGTCCATCATCGCTACGCTAATCCCACTGAAATTCCTAATGAACTTTCGGTAGAAACTAGCCAAACCATGAAAACTTCTCACCTCGAATGCATTCCTCGGTGATGGCCAATTTTTAATTACCTCCACCTTATCCAGATCCATCCTCAACTCATTCGTCAAAATAACAAAACCCAGATAAATGAGCTTTGTCTTCATAAATGAATATTTCTTCATATTAATCAACAACTTCTCCTGCTGTAGCTTCTTCATTATTGTAGCCAAATGCTTCAGATGTTCTTCTTTTGTCTTGCTGAAAATCAGTATATCATCCAAATACACGATGACAAATTTCCCGATGAACTCCCTCAGGACTTCGTTCATCAACCTGATGAAGGTACTCGGCGCATTCGTCAATCCAAATGGCATGACTAGCCATTCATACAGTCCTTCGTTGGTTTTGAAGGCCGTCTTCCACTCATCTCCTTCTCTCATTCGAATCTGGTGATATCCGCTCTTCAAATCAATCTTTGAAAAAAAAAATTCCCCACTCAGGAAATCCATCAAAACATCCATCCGCGGTGATCGAAACCTGTACCTGATGGTTATGTTGTTGATTTCCCTTGAGTCGGTACACATTCTCCAAACTCCATCCTTCTTTGGACTGAGTACTGTTGGAACAACACACGGACTCAAGATTTCCCTGAACAAACCTTTGTCCAACAACTCCTGGACCTGCCTCTTGACCTCTTCATTTTCTTGCGGCGTCAACCTGTACGCAGATTTATTTGGCAAAATAGCTCCTGGTATGAGGTCTATATGATGACTCACACTCCTCATCGATGGAAACGAATGAGGTAATTCGTCCACTATGATGTCAACGAACTCTGCCAGCAATTCTTGAACTTCCTCTGGTAAATCATCCACTCTTGTGCTAGTCAGAACAATCCTTGGTTTCCTGACCACAAAGAATTGTGGATATTCTTTCTTCTTAACCTCTGTAAGAAGTTCCTTCCCACTCATGAGAAGTACTGTGTTTCTTACTTCCGCCTTCACCTCCTTATCCTTTATCGGAAGCACCATATGGGTTCTCCCATTCTTCTCTAGGGTATATGTGTTCATTCTCCCATCATGAATCACATTTCTGTCATATTGCCATGGTCTACCCAGCAATAGATGACATACGTCCATAGGAATGACATCACATAAAATCTTATCATTATATCCTCCTATATTGAATTCAACCAAGCATTGTTTAGTAACAGTTAATTGGTGTCCTTTTTGTAGCCATGAAACTCTGTATGGGCTTGGATGATCAGTCGTCTCCAGCTCCAGCTTCTCTACCATCTCCGTAGATATGAGATTATCCGTGCTACCACTGTCTACGATGACCTTGCATACCCTGTCCTTGGTCTTGCAAGCTGTCCTAAAAAGTCTGGTCCTTTGGACTGAACTTTCCACCTCCTTCTCAGGTGTTAAGAGAACTTTACGCATCATCAATGACCTTCCGCCTTCAGTGTCTTCGGCCTCAACATCCCGCCTCTGCACCTCGGTGATGTGAGCTTCTCCAATGTCCTTCTTTTTCTCTGGACACTCGTAAGACTTGTGCCCATTCTTTCCACATGTGAAGCATGTGATGACTCCACCTCTTCCTCTACCTCTGGTACGAGGAAAAGTGTTGTTGTTAGCATATCCTCTGCTATGCTCTGTATGCTTCCCTCTCTGTTCAATGTATGGCCCTCGCTATGAGGTTCCACCTTTCTCAAATTTACCTTGAGGTTTCTTCCATTCCTCCCTAGGCTTATGACATTTGTCCTGGGCAACTGCTTTGCCTCTGGGATGGCTTCTACCTCGGCCCCTCCGAATTTTCTTACGACTCAACTTCTCCTCAGCTTTCAGAGTCATATGATAAGAATCCTCCACCGTTCGGATGGTTACCATGCTCATCTCGTCCTGGATATCATATCTCAGGCCATTCATATACCTGGAAACCTTCTCATCATCGCTCTCCTGATGACCTGCCCTGATGTTCAGTCGATAGAATTCCTCCGTGTATTCTTTCACTGTCATCAACTTTTGTCTCAGGTTCTGCATCCTCTTGAACAAAGTAATTTGATAATCTCTAGGGATGAATTTAACCTTCATCTTTGCGATCATCCTGTCCCAGCTCTTGATTTTTTGCTTGCCCTTTTAGCGTCTGTCAGCTTGTAGCTCATCCTACCACAATGTTGCATGTCCCTTCAAGCGCGTAACAACATGCTTGAATTTCTTGTCCTCTTCGACATCTTCATAGTCGAAGTAGGTGTCCAGAGCTCTAATCCAATCTAGAAGCTCTTCTGCATCCAAGTTTCCCTTGTAAACTGGGATGTCCATCTTTGCTCTTGCACCCATCCTAGCAATAGCTTTGATCAAACGCTCGTTTGATGCATCTTCGGCTGCAACTTCTCCCTCTCGTTCAACCTCTATTTCACTTTCAAAATCACTGAGATCCCCTGCGCTGGCTGTGCGTATTTGCACTGTCTCCATGTCTTCAAGTCTAGCTCGGAGATCACGCATCTGTCTCTCTATGGTTGGATCTACCATCTGCCTGCCTCTTGTTCGCACCTCCCTATCCTTTGGATCGGGTGACTCTCTTTCTCTCCTTGGTGGCATGGTAAATTTTCTTCTTCCTTGCTACAGAAAGAAAACAGTCTTTCTGAGCTCTGATACCACTCTAACGGAAACACAACCCCTTCACCACCCGCAGGTTAGAAGGTCTGCGTGCACACACAGGATCTTCTTCTTCTTCGACCTGAAGAACTCTCGAATGTTCTTCTATTTCCCTATCAGGAAATCTTCACCCACAAAAATCTCCACGTGATTCCCCTCTCTTTACTTATCGGGGAATCAGACTTCGTGACTTCGCGATGTCAAAGGTCGATCACTAAGCTCTCGAATCCCTGAGACCCGATTGCCAGTCAACGCTGAATTTTCTCTTTCCTCTATCGGAAATTTCCCTATCGCGATTTTGGTACTCTTGATACCAAGCGACTCATCATACCAACTCCCGATACCCAATACGCTGAAACTCCAACGCACACGTGCGAGTTGACGTTTCTGCTCCCCGTCACTTCTATCGAGATTTCGGGGTTCGCAGGATCGCGAATCCTGATGTCAATGGATTTGGGACTTTACTTTCCCCGAACTCCTATATGGTGTGCCACCTGTCCTCCACTAACTTCCTGTGGCCCCACACACTATCCTTCGACTTGTCGGGTTATCACCTATCACAATATCACGATTCCTAATGCAAAAATTGGGAGCTTCGTTTCACGAAACCCTGATTTACGATAGGCGTGTGAATCCAACGACCCTCGTGGTCCTGATCAACGAATCCGCCCCTCCTAAGATTTATATATTACAGGAATACCGGTGATATCTTCCCCTACACCTCCGTGAGATCTGACGGTTCACGGAATGTCACGAAACCTCCTTGGAGAATTTCGACTGTCTATTTCTTTCAATGAAATTCGCGGAACCACTAAGTGTCCCTGTCCACGATAACCATTCGCCTGCTCACAAAACCTGCGACACCTCTTTCCAACCTTCAAGGAACAATGGCACTACACTATCTTTCGACAAACTTAAAGGCCTATCCTTCTTGACCTTTTTCCACTTCTTTAAGTTCTCAAAAGGAACTCCTTTCTCGCACTCCTTACGGCAAAACTTCAATCACGGCTACGCGTTGAAGTCTTCGACTCTGCGCACACTTGCAACAATAGTACTTTGACACTTCACTCAGGTTCGCAACCCTGAGTATTTTAACTGGCCTGTGCACTCCTTGCACGGATCTGTGCCCAGCTGCACCTGTGAGGTGAATGAGAACAAAAGTTATCTCTATCTGAACCCTCTGTCAACGCACTCCTTGCGGACAATTCGACTGCACTCCTTGCAGGAATTCTCTGGCTCAAATAGAGAAACAATTGAAACTCATTCCAACTCCCTCTCATACTTCAGTTCATACATGAAATCACATACACAGCATATAAATGCAAATGTATAATAGGAGGTAAACATCAATTGAGCATAACATCAATACACATAGAACAGACACATAACCATGAATGCAAATCAAAGCTTTCTTCTATTAATTCAAATATCAATACATGGATGTTCTTTTCACAGCTCTCTGCATGCTCTTTCTCTCCTCTTCTCTTCTATGCTCAGGCTTAATGTTACAATGATACAATGAGGGTGTCTATATCCATTTTCCCTCCAGCTCCTAAACTGTCAAATCTAGAAAATAAAATCCTATCTACCTGCATTAACTATATTAAATGTCATCTATCTACTTAAGGACGAGAGATATCTGCTCAATGTCCATTTACAATATACAAGTGCACCTCCTCTTAATGGTTCATTTAAGATCACGCAACAATTCCAAAGTGTTTTCAAAATTTGTGCTGGCTGGTCCAGCTATCCTCCGCTTCCGCGCTGGCTCGCTTGATGAGTTGGCGATGCTCCCGCATCATGCACTCATCTAAGAGTTCACTGAGAAAGAGGTCATAGCATTGCAGCAGGTCAAAGAAGATTGATCCAAGATTGAGGCGTTCAAGGAAGACTTTCTCATACCAGAGTGACTTGGAACGAGTCACGGGTGAGTGTTGGGGGTTGTTCGTCCTTGACCAAGTTTTGGGAACACTTGGTCATATTTGACTATTTTTGGGACTTTGATATCCTGTCAAATATGCAGCACCAGATGAAGCAGATATCACAAGATCTCGACCCACTTTTGGGCCCATTTTGGGTTTTGGGAATATGTAATGGGAAAGGGATGTCAGCTCGTGGGTTCACCCATGCTTAGGCCCACTTTTGTAAATGTATAAATACACGTCTAGGAATCTAGTATAGTATATATTGTATCTATGTGATAAAGGCTACGTGCCAAGTGGGATCTGTGTGATCAAGGTGTTGTGCATTCTATAGGCTTGCAGAGCTTAGTGCAAGTCCCTGTGTGGAGATATAGAATGATTTGTGTTGTAAGGAAAGGAAGAAGGATCTAGCGAGCTGCACAGATCTTATGTCCTATGCGTAGTAGATTTTGATGGATCCATGCTTGTAACCAATTGAAGATGATAATAAATAAGAAGAGTTGGTGGATGTAGCCCCAGGGTGGGGGTGAACCACGTAAATTTGTGTGTTATGCTCTATGCTTTGACTTGATGTGTCTATTTCTTCTTTGGCTAAGTGCTTTGATATATTTAGATAGATCTACTTATGCTTTTTTCTTCATTAGATGTGTATGAATAATAGATATGATATGTATGAAGATGCTTAGTTCTAATCTACTGGATCTGATCTGTTTTACTGTTTCTAATTACTAAGATACCTTAGATCTAAGTGAATGTTGCGATGCTCTGTTCTATTTGCGAAGTATAATAAGGATTGAATATTAATGAATGATCAATGCTAAGTGCTCTACAAGCGATATAATCATAGATATGTATCCCAGCTTAGGTTTCAGAAACTTGAGTCATGCAACCACCCCTGCGTCTACCTCGGGTGAGACTTCATCTTCTTCACAGGTGTTGCCGAGAGGGCAGGTAGTTAGGGTTTTGTTGGTGCGCTCTTGTAGCATTGAACCCTGGGTCTTCCCCTGTGCCAACAAGGTCCTAGTAACAAGATCAAGGATATATAGTATGGAACATTAGAGATATTGGATAAGGTGGGAGATAACACCTACAAACTCAGTCTACCCCCATAAATGTGCATTTACTCAGTAGTGAATGTGGAGAATCTCAAACTCTTAAATTAGGAGGAGGAGCAAGTCCTACCTTCCATAGAGGAATTATCTCCAGATGCTCAGGAAGAGTTGGCAGAGGGAATAGATATGTAGAAGAGGTACATAAATACAAGACAAGGGAAGTATGGCCTTTGGAATATTGGGTTGAAAGGACAAATTTCAAGCTAGGAAAAGTGGTACTCCGAGGAGAAGGTAGAGGAAACATTTCCTTACCTCATTTAGTAATTTTTTGGGGGTAAACAATCCTCCCTAAATGGGGAGGTAATATCCATATTGGATCATTATATTATATTTAATCTATATTGATGCTTTAAGAGTGGAAACAATTGGAGGAATCAACTTACATGTCCATTTTAATGGTAGGTCTCAGTTTGGAAAATTGGGGACTGAAACCTTCCAGAGCCATTTTGAGGAATAAAATGACACGTTTTTGGATCAAAAATTTCTCATATTTCACTGGGACCCATTGAATATATTCTACACATCAATACCTTTCCAACAATGCAAAAATCGCATCAATAATAGCTTCTATGCAAAATTTATGCCTCTCGTAAATTGAATTATTGTGTAACTTGACCACCATGGTATGTGTGGATTCCACATCACCCCCATTACTCATGCATATGGGGCTATCAATGTATGTAATTTCAATAATATTCTATAAGGTCCAAAACCTTATCACAATTGAGGGTTTAGGAATTCAAAACCAATCCCCCAGATGGTTATCGGGTGATGTTAAATACCAGATTGCTAGAAGGAGAAGGTGTTCCATTCTTTAGCACTATATTCTTTCCATAGTTCAGAAGAGAACCTAGGAGTGGTATTTTTAGAGAATAATAGAGGAGGATATATTTTTTAGAAACCATATAGGCCACAATTTCAAAATAAACTCCACAAAGAGTGCCTCTTTCTTTGTACTTGCATTTGAAGAAAAGAGAGCAGTGTGGCCTCACCTTCTAGTTGGGTTTTATCCCTTATTGGGTTTCCCAGGTTATATCTTGTGTTTAATTATCGATGGTGTTAGTTCTTTATTTGTGTTCTCTATTTTTCACATTTCATCTATTTAATACATTTTTAAGAAAAAAAACAGTAATTAAAAAATATGAGATCTAAAGGAAAATAACCTTCATAGTAAAGATTTTAGAATTTTGTTAGATTTGTTGTGACAAATTTTCTAGTGGAATATCCATGGAATTTTATATATCATATTAGTATCAGAGTAGGTTTTATTGGGTAATTTGTGGAAATTTACAGGGATCCATAAATTTGTTTAAGAGGAAAGTCGCAGAACCTAGCCATGGTCAACGAGTCTATTCATAAAAACCCTTAAGATCCAACAAAGGGGATATTTACGAGGATGGAATAGAAATTCATTGACATTTCTTGAAATATGTTCCTCCTCAAAGTGGATCTAGTAAAAAATATCGAACCATCCAAATAATTTGGAGGCTCAAAGTCAGAGATCACATCAGATGGGAAGTTGTGCAATAACAATGACCCAGAAAAGCAGTCATGGAAAGAACCTGAGAAGGACCAGTTTAATTCTAGTTCCATAAACCCTTCATAGTATTTATTCAAGATGGAAGAAAAGGTGGACACAAATCCATACTAAGGTAATATTGATGCATTAAAACTAAATCATTGGTTGCAACAACTATAATTTATTTCAACATTCACCATATAAATGAAGAACAAAAGATATCATTTTCCAAATTCAAGTTAGAGGGCCATGATTAAACCTAGTGGGAAATACAAATGGGATAACTTAGGCTAGAGGGTGATCTTTAAGTATCTATGTGGGAGGAATTCAAAACCCTCATCAAGTCCCAAACCTACCCTATTAAGTATGTAGAGGACCAATGGATCTGGTGGCACTACTTCATGCAGAAGCAAGGGAAGAGTGTACAATACACCATTGAGTTCATAAAGATGGCCATCATGTTGAGTATCTCTCCTAAGAGTGCATATGTACTCCTCAAATATCCGGGGGCTCTACATATCCATCTACGAAAGAAAGTGATGTTTTTCAATCCAAGGACATCATATGAGGCATGTGTATAGAAAAAATATCTAGAAAACATGGGCTACAAGAAAGGACATCCAAGTGGTTCTAAGAAAAAATAGAACCAAGAAGCTTCCAAGGAGGTGAAGAAGGAATGGAAATGGGAAAATGATAAGAAGACATAAGCCAATACACACCAGTGCAAGGATCCTAGCAACCATTGTAACCATTGAAATATTGATGGGAACACTGAGGAAATGTTTTGGAAACTACATCCAGAGTTGATTGTGAAGAACCAAAAGAAGGATGCAAATAAAAAGAATATACTAGCCATGGATTCAATAAATCATTTTGAAATAATCTCCTAGGTGGATGAGAATAATTTTTGCACAAAAGTGTAGAAGGAGGTGATTATGAGTATCCTTCATCACCAGGAAGATAAGAATATTTCCAAAACTCTTTCACATCATGATCCAAGTCAATAAGGCCAAGATAGGTTCTATATTAAACTATGGTTCACAGACTAATCCATTATCAACGGATTTGGTAAGAAATCTTGGATTGGAGTTTCATGATCATCCGATCCCATATCCATTGAGATGGGTAAACAAGGATGTAGAGATCAATGCAATGAAACAATTTAAGTTTAAATTGGTTGTAAGTATTGATTTTATTGATGAAGTGGAATTGGACGTAGTACCCCTTGACATATGTGGAGTAGTGTTTGTAATCTCTTACATGTATATGAGGGATTTAGTATTCATGTGGAGAGGAAAATGGTACTGACTAATCAAGTATGGGAAGTATTACATCATCAATGTGCATAAAGGAATGCCAAATATCTCACTGGTAAGTGCCAACCAAGCCAAGAAGTTCATTAGTTCCAGTAAGAAGTATGTTTTACTTTCTTAAGAGAAAATCAGACTGAGGATGAGTCAATATGAGTAAAGGTATCCTTGGAGGGGTGTAATAAAGAGAACAAACATCATTTGGAGGAGCTAATATAGGTACACAAAGGATATTTATAGTATCGTAAAAGGATACCACCCTAGAGGGAAGTGGAGCACAAAATACAGTTATTTCTAGACTCCCCGTTGTTGAATATTGGGCTATATAGACAGTCCATTCTAGAAGAAAATGAAGTGAAGAAGTAGTTGCAACAACTATTGGAGCAGGATGTAATTCTAATGAGAACCTCACCTTTTGGGTGACCTGTCATAATTGTACCAAATAAGGATGGTACTTGGGAAAATGTGTATTGACTACAGAGCATTGAAAAATATTATAGTAAAAAATCATTATCCTCTACCCAATATCAATGATTTGTTGGATCAGTTGCAGCATGAAAAATATTTCACCACGTTGGATCTCAAATTGAGATACCACCAAGTACATGTCAAGGAAGAAGACTCTTAGAATATTTCCTTCAATACAAGGCAAGGTTTGTATGAATGGTTGGTCGTGCCATTTGGTTTATGTAATACACCAACTACATTTATGAGACTAATGAATGATGTATTATTTTCATATATATATATATATATTCATTTGTTATAGTCTATTTGGATGATATATTAGTACCTAACAGGAGCACATCACGCATTGCATGTAGGTGTTAGAGACTTTGAAGAAGGACCAGTTGATAGCTAACCTCAAGAAATGTGAGTTTGCTAAAAACTATTTGGTTTATTTGGGGTATGTGATCAATGGACATGAGTTCAAGATAGATCCTACAAAGATGGATTCCATCATGAAATGGGTAGTTTCTACAAATGTCACTAAATTTAGGAGTTTTTTTGGGATAGGATAGTACTTGTGAACGTTCATAGCTTCAATTTCAATAGTATTTGCACCATTCTGCACCATAACAAAAAGTGGAAAGATTTTCCACTGGGTGAAGAATAGACAAAAGGATTTCGATGATGTGAAAAGAAAGATCAATAAAGAACAAAATCACACATTACCAAACTTGGAAAATTCTTTCGAAGTAGAGACAAATTTAAGTGGGTATGACATGCAAGCATTTTTTATGCAAGGAGGAAGGCCTATACGCTATCAATATGAAACATTTCATGGGATAGTTCTCAACTACCCTAACTATGACAATGAAATCTATTACATGGTTCAAGATGTCAAGAAGTGGAAGCACTGTATGATGGGAAAGGAGACCATCATCCACACAGATCAACATCTATTACAGTAATCGCATGCCCAGAGTAAGCTACAACAAACTAGACATTACAAGTGGATGGGGTTTTATAGCAATTTTGTCTAGTCATCAAGTATAAGAAGGACATCAAAACAATGTTGGCATACATGCTTTCAAGGCCACCCACATCCAATATTACATATTTGGGAGCTCTTATGCACATGGAAATTTTTACCCATGATGCATACAAAGAGGCAATATACACAGAAGATGAGGACTTGAAGGAGGTGTTTTAGCTACTACAGGGCCAAAATCATATAGAAAAATGTGATGGAAAGGATGAGTATCATTTCCAAAATGGGTTACTCTAAAAGATAGACACAATCTATGTCCTTAAATATGAATGACTGCATCATATAAAAAAGGCTCAGACCTCCAAGGTTGCAAGACATTTTGGTTATGGGAAGACAATTTCCAACTTACAAAGGTATGTGTGTTGGCCTAGAATGAAAGAATATGTAGAGAGGTATATTAGAGGATGTATACTTTTTTGTACTAACAAGCTCGATAACAAGAATCAAGGTCTATAACATCCCTTACATATACCCCATTGAGCTTTGGGAAGCATATCCATGGATTTTTTGGGAGGTTTGCAAACAACCAGGAAGGGACATGACTATCTATTTGTGGTGGTTGATAGGTTCAACAATATGTCCATTCCCATGCCTTGTAAAAATACCATCAAAGGATAATAAGCAACAAACATGTTATTTGAACACGTCTGGGTGCACTTTGGGATACCAAGGAGCATTATATCAGATAGGGATGTCATATTTCTCAGTACATTTTGGACTATAATGTGGGAGAATATGGGAACTAAGTTGAAGATATCTACAACATGCCATCCATATAGAGATGGGTAGACGTAAGTAGTCAACATGAATTTGGTGCAAATTTTGATGGGTTACAATCATAAGCATCCAAAGACCCGGGATTAAAATATGAACTAAATATAACACTCTTATAATAGAGTAGTCCACAATTCTACTAGTAAGTCATGTTTTGAAAATTTATTTTGATGTTTAGCACCTTCACCTCTGGATGTTGTATAAGGAAATCAAAGAGGAGTGAAGGAGGACCTCATAGAACATGAATTGAGAACATAATTGTATTTTTTGAATATTAGAAAAATCCATTTTCAATTATAGGAGATGGTTAAGAAGTCATAGGAGAAATTCAAGGCTAGACATGATCAACACAAAACCGAGAAGTCATTCAAAGTGGGAGACAAATTTTGGTTAAGATGAATAAGGAAAGACTCTAGGGTCCTAGTAAGAATATCAAGGGTCTTCATTATGGACCTTTTGAGATATTGGAGAAGGTTGAAGATAATTCCTATAGACGTGGTCTACCTCCATACATGCACATTTACTCAATAGTGAATGTGAGCCTTCCATGTTGGATCAGGAGGAGGAGGACGTCCTACCTACCATAGAGGACTTAGCACCAAATAATCAAGCAGAGTTGGTAGACACATCTTTGTAGAAGAGTTACAAAACTACAAGACAAGGGAAACATGACCTTTGGAAGACTAGGTTGAAAGGACAACTTCCAAGCAAAGCAAAGTGGTACTCCAGGGAGAAATTAGAGGAAAAATTTTCTCACCTCATTCGGTAAAGATTTTGGGGACAAAATTTTTTCCTAAATGGGGAGGTAGGATCCATATTCTATCATTATATTATTTTTCATCTATATTGATTCTTTCAAAGTGGAAAACATTGGAGGAATAAACTTGCAAGGCGATTTTAATGGTAGGTCCTTGTTTGGAAAATTAGAATTTGAAACCTTTTGGAGCCATTTTGAGGCCTCAGAAGAAATTTTTGGAGGTCAAAAATTCCCTAGAATTAGCTTGGACCCATTGACACTATTCGACACATCGATACCTTTCCAATAGTGCAAAAATAACATCAATCGAAGCTCATATGCAAAATGTATGCCTCCAACAAGTTGATGTACCATGTTTACCACCATGGTATGTGTAAATTCCATGTCATCCCCCATTACTCATGCATATGGGGATATCCATGTTTTTACATTCAATTATATTGTAGAATTTCCAAAAATTTATCAAAATTGAGGGTTCAAGAAGTGAAAATTGTACCCCTAGATGGTTATCTGGCATTGTTAAATACCAAGTTACTTGGAAGACAATGGATTCCTTTCTTTAGCACTGTATTTGTTACATAGTTGAGTATATAACCTAGGAGTAGTTGTTTGAGAGAATAACAGAGGAGGATAGATTTTGGTGTAGCCATACAGGCCATAGTGGTAAATGAAACTCCAAAGAGAGTGCCCCTTTCTTTGTACTTAGATTTGAAGAAAAGAGAGCATATCATCCTCACCTGCTAGACGAGTTTTCTCCCATATTGGGTTTCCTAGGTTTTATATATTTTTTTTATTTGTGGATGGTATGTGAGTGTTTTATTTATGTTCTCTATTTTTCTCATTTCAACTATTTCATACATTGTTAAGAAAAAAACCAGTAATTAAAGAATTTGAGATCTAAAGGAAAATAACCTTCACAATAATGATTTCAATATTTTGTTAGATATGTTGTGACGAATTGTCTAGTGGAATATCCATGGTAGTTTACAAATCATTATGTATTTTATTGATGATCACACCAATATGTGTTGGGTGTACTTGTTAAAATATAAATCAAAGGCTTTTGAAACATTTAAAATTTTTCATGTATGCATCCAAAATGAAGCACAATCACAAATTGACACTCTACATATTGATAATGGAAGAGAATATAAATCTAGTGAATTTGAAAACTATCTTTTCCGACATGGGATCAAGCATCAATCCATTGTTCCATACAATCCTCAATTGAATGGTGTAGCTAAAATAATGAATATGAATCGCTTAAATATGGTTTGTTCCATGATGTTTTTCAAAAATGTGAAATTGATGTTTTGGGATGACGAAGTTATATTTGAAATATCTGTAAGAAAAAGAGACCATCTCATGCTCTTGGGAATAAGACTGCTTATGAAATGTGGTATGGACACATTCCTTCAGTGAGGCATCTTAAGGTATTTGGTTTCACCTACTATTCCTTAATTCCTAAGAAGAAAAGAAGCAAGCTTGATGCAAGGATTCATAAGTGAATATTCTTGGGGTACTAAAATACCACTAAGGAATGTCATGTTTACAATGAGGTAAACAATAAGTTCATTCTTTCCAAAGATGTGATTTTTCTTTAATCCTCTAAGAATGAAAAAATGGTTGAGGGGATACTTGATCATATAGATATATTCACTCATGTAAATATATGTCACCAGTTTGATGATGATATTCCACATCTTAAAGGGGGCATGCCTATTTTGGATGAATCTATGGAATCTCATTTTGAAGTACCATCTTCCCCTCATGAAAAATTTCCAACCACTTCATCATAACATGAGTTTTTTTTGGATGATTTGATTGGGAGGATTGAAAGGATGAACCGTGATGTAAATTCAATAGAATCTCAATCAGTGGAGAATCCTGGACCATATCAAAAAGTTCCACCAAAATGGCTCATAAAGACACCTGAAAGTGTTCATCTTGATGAGTTTGGAAATATAGTAACTAGAAGTTATACAATACAACTAGCGTAGGTGATGTAGATAATTCACATTCAAGTGATGTATATGATATGGATGTTTCATATGATTATGAATTGAATTTATCTACTAACTTTTAAACAACTTCCTTTGAAGAAGTTGATTTTCATGATGAGTGGAAAGAAGCCATGCAAAAGGAGTATGATTCTCTCATCAAGAATGGGATATCGAAGTTGTTGGACCCTCCATTTGGAACCAAAGCAATTGGTTGCAAGTGGTTCTTCAAGAAAAAGTACAAATCAAAAGGCTCACTTGAAAAGAACAAAGCTAGTCTCATGGAAAAATGATTTGCACAAAAATAATGCATTGATTATGAATAGAATTCCCACACCCCCCACCCCCACAACAAAATTGGATACCATTCATACTCTATTTTACTTGCTAGAACATAATGTATGGAAAGTTCATCAAATAGATGTGAATAATTCTTTCTTCAATGGAGACTTGAAACACAACGTCTTCATGTCTCACCCAGAAGGTTTTTTTGTGAAGGGATACGAACAAAAAGTATGAAAACTCAACAAATCCTTATATGGCCTAAAACAAGCACTGCGATCTTGGTATGAAAAGCTAACTCAACATATTCTGAAATTGAATTTCCAACACTTTAATCTTGATGATGTAACTCTGTTTGTCGAGAAATTTGGAAAAATTATTGTATATCTTGTAGTGTATGTAGTTGATTTGTTGATAACAATGAACAAGGAAAGTTATATTACATCCCTAAAGAAAGAATTTAAGGCATTCTTTGAGATGACATATTTGGGACATCTTCACTACTAGTTGGGCATTGAAGTGACTCAAAATCCAAAGTACATATTAATATCCCAAAAGAAGTACAATGGATAAGTGTTGATCAAGTTTAGCATGCTTGAGTGCAACCCTCTCTCTAGTACAATGGATCATAATTTGAAGCTCACATCAAAAGAAGGAAATAAATTTGAGGATGAAACCAAGTATAGATATCTTGTGGGAAGTCTTATCTACCTTACCAACACCAGACCAGATATTTCATTCATTGTTGGGATTCTTTCTAGGTTCATGCAAAATTATTGTGAAGGATATTGGTCTGCTACGAAAAGAGTTCTAAAATACTTGAAGAGACCTCAATACGTTGGACTCAAGTATACTAAGGTGGATAAACTCTACCTGATTAGATATCTTGATTCATAATTTGATGGGGAAAAAAAAATGGAGAGTCAACTTTAGGCTACCTCGAGAGTCTTGAATCGGTAGTTGTCTCCTAGAGATCACACAAACAACCAATTCCAATAGTTTCCACAATAGAGGAAAAATATGTGGAAACTATAGAATTAATAAAGTAGATTGTATGGTTTAGGGAAATACTTGAATATTTGCAGGAGAAACATGTAAGCTCTACTCCTCTTCTAGTTGAAAATACTTTTATAATCAAGTTTGAAAATAATGTCAGATTCCATGTTCGAACCAAGCACATCAACACAAAGTACCATTTCATTCAATATTATGTAGAGGACAAGACCATTCACTTGAGACATTGTTCCACAAATGAGAAAAATGGGGACATCTTCACCAAATCAATTGGAAGAGAAAAATTGAAAAGTTTAGAATGATGCTTGGACTCACAAACACCCATTTGGATTAATAGGGGAAATGTTAGATACCTAATCCTTAGGGATTGAGGTAATTTTAAATATTATTTAGGATAAATATGAAGAGTCATAGGTGAATAGAAGGGTCACTTAGACCTCTCTTGGAAGATTAAAGGAAAGGTCACCTCACATTGTGTTTACCAATGTCTCACGTTAATGAAAATCATCTTCAGAGTTACTTATTCCCTCTTCCTATACTTGGACTGGCTTTTTCCAATCACCAAATGTCGTAACAAAAATGTGTGTACCAAATAATCAATACATATGAAATAAGTTAAATAATGGGCTAGGATCAATATCAGGTGTATATAGCAAGATAAGGACACAAAATCTTGTGTGTAAGAGGGGGGAAGTGTGTACATTGTCTCAAAAAATCAAGAGATTCCCTTGATGTACTTTAGGACAAATTAGAAAAACACATACCAAGGATTACACGATCACATAAATCAATTGTCTCGCCAGATGGAAGAGAGACATAAGTATTTGGTAATCACCAAAATTCCTAAGAAAGAAAAGTGTACCAAATAATCAATATATATGAAACAAGGGTTGCATGCTAGTGTAGTCCCTACCGATTCAATTTGAAAATATATAATGGATAATGAAACTTAATATAACTAAATTTAAAGGTAACATAACCTTCATGTTGACATTAAGTGTCCCCCAACAACTTGTAAAAGTTAGTCTAGAAGGGATGGTATTTCCTCTTAAAGTAATAGTCAGTTCACCCTGAAAGTCATTGTGAAAGTTGGAGTACACTTCAATACAAGATTCTTGTCATTCCCAAGTCGCAAGATGAGAGTGTTTTAGGGGAAAATGTTATCAATAAAATAATTGTGTTAATATTGTATTAATAAAAAATATATTCATATGTATAAATATGCAATTTTTTCTTATTTAAAAATAAATTAATATTAAAAATATTTTAAATATTAATATTTATTTTACACAGATAAAATAGTTACATAAAACCATTTCTTTCTTTTGTTGATAATCAAATAGCATTAACACCAAAGTATTTCAACTTTTTGGATATCTCAATGCTTATACATATATTAAAAAATAAGTATATAAAGTCAACACATTGTTTTTATGCACATGCTTAATTTAAAAATATTGTTGATTAACGGTCATAGTTTTAATTTTAATATTTTACTTAGTCATTTTTCCTGTTGTAAGAGCCTTTTCCTATTACCATATCTACACACTCCACACAACTATATCTTCCACACCTCCACACTTGGAACATGTATATCACTCACACAACCGACACTTAGTCTATTTTCAACTTTTGTCCGGAGAATTCATATCACTCATCCTCCCACACTCCCACACTTGCAATAGTTCCACAACATGGATTCTGACAAACAATGCAATTTGCATGATAATCGAGTCATTTATGACACGTTTATTTGCTAAGATTCCACCACTAACTCTCCATACTTGAATTTATTTTAAGTAACAATGTTTATTATAAAATTTTACTAAAGAAATGATGCTATAAAATATGGTAGTTTTAAGGTATTTAAAAATAGTTAATTTGATCATTTTTAGGATTTATTAAAA
>ML777021.1:765265-789403 GCA_009831015.1 Picea engelmannii | reverse complement strand
CACAACAAAATTGGATACCATTCATACTCCATTTTACTTGCTGGAACATAATGTATGGAAAGTTCATCAAATAGATGTGAATAATTCTTTCTTCAATGGAGACTTGAAACACAATGTCTTCATGTCTCATCCAGAAGGTTTTTTTGTGAAGGGATAAGAACAAAAAGTATGAAAACTTAACAAATCCTTATATGGCCTAAAACAAGCATTGTGATCTTGGTATGAAAAGCTAACTCAACATATTCTGAAATTGAATTTCCAACACTTTAATCTTGATGATGTAACTCTGTTTGTCAAGAAATTTGGAAAAAATATTGTATATCTTGTAGTGTATGTAGCTGATTTGTTGATAACAATGAACAAGGAAAGTTATATTGAATCCCTAAAGAAATAATTTAAGGCATTCTTTGAGATGACATATTTGGGACATCTTCACTACTAGTTGGGCATTGAAGTGACTCAAAATCCAAAGTACATATTAATATCCCAAAAGAAGTACATTGGATAAGTGTTGATCAGGTTTAGCATGCTTGAGTGAAACCCTCTCTCTAGTACAATGGATCATAATCTAAAGCTCACATCAAAAGAAGGAAATGAATTTGAGGATGAAACCAAGTATAGATATCTTGTGGGAAGTCTTATCTACCTTACCAACACCAGACCAGATATTTCATTCATTGTTGGAATTCTTTCTAGGTTCATGCAAAATTCTTGTGAAGGATATTGGTCTGCTACAAAAAGAGTTCTAAAATACTTGAAGGGACCTCAATACATTGGACTCAAGTATACTAAGGTGGATAACTTCTACCTGATTAGATATCTTGATTCATAATTTGATGGGGATAAAAAAATGGAGAGTCAATTTTAGGCTACCTCAGGAGTCTTGAATCGGTAGTTGTCTCCTAGAGATCACACAAACAACCAATTCCAATAGTTTCCACAATAGAGGAAAAATATGTGGAAACTATAGAATTAATAAATTAGATTGTATGGTTTAGGGAAATACTTGAATATTTGCAAGAGAAACATGTAAGCTCTACTCCTCTTCTAGTTGAAAATACTTTTATAATCAAGTTTGAAAATAATGTTAGATTCCATGTTAGAACCAAGCACATCAACACAAAGTACCATTTCATTCAATATCATGTAGAGGACAATACCATTCACTTGAGACATGGTTCCACAAATGAGAAAATTGTGTACATCTTCACCAAATCAATTGGAAGAGAAAAATTGAAAAGTTTAGAATGATGCTTGGACTCACAAACACCCATTTGGATTAATAGGGGAAATGTTAGATACCTAATCCTTAGGGATTGAGGTAATTTTAAATATTATTTAGGAGAAATATGAAGAGTCATAGGTGAATAGAAGGGTCACTTATACCTCTCTTGGAAGATGAAAGGAAAGGTCACCTCACATTCTGTTTACCAATGTCTCGCGTTAATGAAAATCATCTTTAGAGTTACTTATTCCCTCTTCCTATACATGGGCTGGCTTTTTCCAATCACCAAAATTCGTAAGAAAAATGTGTGTACCAAATAATCAATTGATACATATGAAATAAGTTAAAGAATGGGCTAGGATCAATATCAGGTGTATATAGCAAGATAAGGACACAAAATCATGTGTGTAATAGGGGGGAAGTGCATACATTGTCTCAAAAAATCAAGAGATTCCCTTGATGTACTTTAGGACAAATTAGAAAAACACATACCAAGGATTACACCATCACATAAATCAATTGTCTCACCAGATGGAAGAGAGACATAAGTATTTGGTAATCACCAAAATTCCTAAGAAAGAAAAGTGTACCAAATAATCAATATATATGAAACAAGGGTTGCATGCTAGTGTGGTCCCTACCGATTCAATTTAAAAATATATAATGGATAATGAAACTTAATATAACCAAATTTAAAGGTAACATAACCTTCATGTTGACATTAAATGTCCCCCAAAAACTTGTAAAAGTTAGTCTAGAAGGGATGGTATTTCCTCTTAAAGTAATAGTCAGTTCACCCTGAAAGTCATTGTGAAAGTTGGAGTACACTTCAATACAAGATTCTTGTCATTCCCAAGTCACAAGATGAGAGTGTTTTAGGGAAAAATGTTATCAATAATAGAATTATGTGTTAATATTGTATTAATAAAAATTATATTCATATGTATAAATATGCAATTTTTTCTTATTTAAAAAATAAATTAATATTAAAAATATTTTAAATATTAATATTTATTTTAGACACATAAAATAGTTACATAAAACAACTTCTTTCTTTTGTTGATAATCAAATAGCATTAGCACCAAAGTATTTCAACTTTTTAGATATCTCAATGTTTATACATATATTAAAAAATAAGTATATAAAGTGAACACATTGTTTTTATGCATATGCTTAATTTAAAAATATTGTTGATTAACGGTCATAGTTTTAATTTTAATATTTTACTTAGCCATTTTTCATGTTGTAAGAGCCTTTTCCTATTACCATATCTACACACTCCACACAACTATATCTTCCACACCTCCACACTTGGAACATGTATATCGCTCACACAACCGACACTTAGTCTATTTTCAACTTTTGTGCGGAGAATTCATATCACTCATCCTCCCACACTCCCACACTTGCAATAGTTCCACAACATGGATTTTGAGAAACAATGTAATTTGCATGATAATCGAGTCATTTATGACACATTTATTTGCTAAGATTCCACCACTAACTCTCCATACTTGAATTTATTTTAAGTAACAATGTTTATTATAAAATTTTACTAAAGAAATGATGCTATAAAATATGGTAGTTTTAAGGTATTTAAAAATAGTTAATTTGATCATTTTTAGGATTTATTAAAACAAAATATCAACAAAATTTATATTTTTTAATTTATTAAAATACACATTTATTAATATTTTACACTCTATGACCACTTCTTCTCTATGACGACTATTTAATTGACAACTTCTATTATATGATAACTAGTGTTAATTGATCACTTTGGCATGTTCCATTCCTTCTACTATGACCACTATTTCATCAATATTGTTGATTAACGATCATAATTTTAATTTTAATATTTTACTTAGCCATTTTTCAAGTTGTCCAGAGCCTTTTTCTATGACTATATCTCCACACTTTGTAGAGCTATATATTCCACACCTCTGCACTATGCACAAGTATATCCCCTCATAACGAACAATTATTCTATTTTCAACCATTGTGCGATGAACTCATATCACTGCACGTTGATTTGCTAAGACTCCACCCCTAACTCTCCATACTTAGTTGAATTTATTTTAATTAATAATGTTTTTAATATAATTTGATTAAAGAAATGATATTGTAAAATATGATAGTTTTAAGGTATTTAAAAATAGTTAACTTGATAATTTTTAGGATTTGTTAAAAACAAAATCAAGAAAACTTATATTTTTTAATTTATTAAAAGAAACAAATTTATTAATATTTTATACTATGACATCTATTTGATTGACAACTTCTACTCTATGACAACTAATGTTAATTGATCACTTTTGTGTGTTCCATTTCTTCTACTCTATGACAACTATTTCATCAATATTGTTGATTAACTGTCATAATTTTAATTTTAACATTTTACTTCACCATTTTTCACCTTGTGTGGATCCTTTTGATATGACCATATCTCTGCACTTAGCATAACTATATCTTCTACACCTTTTTCTATGACCATATCTCCGCACTACACAGAGCTATATCCCCCGCACATCCAACACTTAGTCTATTATCAATCTTTATGAGGAGAATTCATATCACTCATAGTCCCACACTTCCTAACCTCTACACTTCCAATATTTCTGCAACATGGATTCTGACAAACTTTGCAATTTTCACGATAATCAAGTCATTTATGGCACATTGATTTGTTTAGATTCCACCACTAGTTGAATTTATTTAAATTTTATTATAAAATTTTATTAAAGAAATGATATTGTAAAACATGATAGTTTTAAGGTATTTAAAAATAGTTAATTTGATCATTTTTAGAATTTATTAAAAAAAATTCAACAAAATTTATATTTTTTAATTTATTAAAAGAAACAAATTTATTTATATTTTATAGTCTATGAAAATTGTTTAATTGAAAAATTATACTCTATGAAAGATAGTATTAATTGATCACTTTTTCATGTTCTATTGCTTTACTCTTTGACAATTATTTCATCAATATTGTTGATTAATAGTCATAATTCTAATTTTAATATTTTACTTAGACATTTTTCAAATTACAGTTACTCTATTTTCAACCCTTGTGTGTAGAATTCATATCACTCATCCTATTGCACTTTCGCACCTCCGCACTTCCAATAGTTTCACAACACGAATTTTGACAAGCGATGCAATTTGGACGATAACCTAGTCTATGGTACATTGATTTTCTCTAATTCCACCACTAATTCTCCATACTTAGTTGAATTTATTTTAAGTAACAATCTTTATTTTAAAACTTGATTAAATAAATGATATTGTAAAATATGATAGTTTTAAGGTATTTAAAAATTGATCCAGGTGGAAATCGATGGCCACCCACCTATTCCACTGGCTCAAAACAGGACTTTCCACCTTGGAATTGTTTCTACAGTTTTCAGATCCTACACTTTCGAGGCTATTATGAGGCTCTAATTTTATTTTTTGGGGGGTGTGGCACAATCACACTATAGACTTTAGCTAGAGTGTGACGACAATGTGTGTAGTCCTAGGATACAACTTTCCAACAAGATACCATGCATGCCAAATGGATATCGTATGAAAAAGTTACACCCTTGGGAAGTTGACCTATCAACTACCCCCATCGCGGCTCACAAACCTTTTGTCATTTCATCTTCCGACGTTATGGTTTTGGATTTTCTTTATGTTAAAAAGGCCTTTTAAGCCTCATTGTTAACATCATGTTCTTGCAAATGAGTGTAGCGATCAAATCTATTCTCATAGATAAGATGCCACCATTCTAGCGAGTTCATTCACTCTGTGTTTTTACATTTTTTTGTACATTTATGTCATTAATAATAAAAAATTGCATTGTTCTATCTCTTTGTTTCTCGCAATATATTTGTGTATTTTTTTATTATATTTCTTCCTTCATTTCATTCTCAAAATAATCTGTATCAGTGGTATCAAAGAAGGATACTCCTTATAGTTTCTTAGTGCATGTCCTTAACGAGGTCAGGGTATAGAGAATTGGATCTCGAGCTATTTTATCTTGAGGAAAACCACTCTCGCCGACCTTAGAGGCCTCCCATGGTAGAAGAAAAGAGAGACTACGGAGAAAACAATCCCATCAAGTTGTTTCTTGTGGAATCCCTTGTGAAACAGAGGAACGATATGTTGGATAATTTTTTCCAGATCTTACAACGATTGTTGACAATAGAAAACGTGTCCTTGTCAAGAATTCACTTTGGAGACGCTACCCCATTCAAGTTACAAGTTAATTTATATGTTCTCATATTTGAAGTTTATATCGATGCATATGCTTTGGAAAAGTGTTTAAATTTTCTTGAATATTATTTCCTTGTTCACAATTTTTTCGAAAGAGGAAATATCACCTTTGCGCTCCTTAAGGTTGTTCCCTGTTTCAAACATTGGTGGGAAACCTGTTGGGAGAAAAATTCCATAGAAGAGTCTGGAATATTTGGGACCGAGCCCACTTGGGATTTTTTATGGATGTAGTAAAGGAGCAATATTACCATGTGGGAAGCAATGATGACCAGTACATGAGATGGACCATGCTGCATCAAGAGTGGGGCCAGAAAGTGTCAGAGTTCACAAGCACCTTCATACCTTGTGCACCAATTTGGTTATCAAAGACTCTGAGTGGAATCTAGTTCTAAAATACCATGGGGCTCTACACAGTTACATCCAAGATGAAATGTAATTTCTAGACATTTCATCACTAGGAGCAACTTATAGATATGTTTTCAAAATCGAGTAGAAATTTAAGCAACATAACAAGCAGGAGTTTGGGTCGACAAATCCGCAACAACAAAAATATGATAAAGGTAGCCCTAATTCATATAACAACAAAACTCAATACCACCATTCCAAGCCCCAAGAATGGAAGGGTAACGAGAAGATGAAAAAGGACACTGGGAAGTGGTGCAACTTCCACAAAATCCATTGGAAGAACACCGATGAATATCGCTCAAAAAAATCATTGGTGGCCGAGCTCAAAGAAACAAATTCGATCCTCGAATCATACTCTGATTCATACAATAATAAAAAGAGACAGATAATTGATGCAAAACCGACTACTACTGTCGCAACCACAACCATCCAACCAGAAGAACGAGAGGTTCCTGAGGAGGGGGAGTTCCTTTTCCATTCACAAATGTGGGTGAAGGGGGATGCCACTCCATTTTATTGTTGATAGTAGAAGCCAAAATAAACTAATCTCAAAAGAGGTCATCAAGAAGTTGGATTTTCCAACAACACCACACCCGCAGCCATACAACATCGAGTGGCTTTGCCAGGGTCGAGATCTTCGAGTCAACCAACAATGTCACCTATCCTACGACATCAAGCCCTTCAAGGATGAGGTATTGTGTAATGTTTCCCCATTAGAAGTCTATGAGTTTTTGTTATGCAATCCATATATGTGAAAGTGTCATATTGTTTATGATTCTCGACCCTATAGCATCATTGTTACTCTCGGGAGTCAGCTCTACATGATACTAGAGGTAGTCTCAACTACTGTCCAAACAAAAAAATGTTGCAAAGTAATATCGCATACCGCAATGTTTATCCTCTTCATGATATGGTCAGAAGGTGAATATAAGGAAACCGTAACCACTGCAGCCTCAGACCAATAAATTTATATCTAGTACAAGTGGATTGTAGAAGAGCACAAAAATATTGTTGTGTCACCTATGGGGGTTCCTCCACACTTCCCAATCCAAAAAAGTTACAAAAAATCCCTTCATAATCCTCATATAACATCTCCACCAATAGATTCCTCCCAAACTAAGGAATATCATGCAACTAGATCATTTGAACCAATCCAACCCCTACAACAACAGGTTCATAACAACCTTCAACAAGCTAAGCATGACAACTTCTTCAGCAAAGAAAACAGTTCACCAAGTTTCATATTCGATAAAAGTTTCCCCATCTTCCACGAAAACTTAACGCAATGGGGACCATTGATTCTTGAGGGGGTAATAATGATCTAGGCAGAAATTGGTGGCCACCCACCTATTCCACTATCTCAAAATAGAGGTTTCCACCCTGGAATTGTTTCTACAGTTTTTCAGATCCTAAACTTCTGGGGTTGTTTTTAGGCCCTTAATAATGTCTTTTTGGGTGTGGCACAATCACACGGTAGGATTTAGCCAGAGTGGGAGGAAAACATGTGTATTCCTGAGATATAACTTTATAACAAGCTATCTTGTTCCCAAAACATAGATAGTATGCAAACATTATGCCCTTGGAAAGTTGACGTATCAACTACCCCCTTCGAGGCCCACAAACCTTTTTGAATTTCATCTTCCAGTGTTAGGGTTTTGGATATTCTTAATGTTAAAAAGGCCTTTGGATCCCCATTGTAAATATCATCTTCTTTCGAATGAGTGTATCCATCACATATCTTCTCGGAGATAAGCTTCCACCATTCTAGTGAGTTCATTCACTTTGTATTTTTACAGTTTTTGTACATTTCTATCATTAATAAAAAAATTGTCCATTATTGTGTCTCTGTGTTTCTCGCAATATATTTGTGTATTTTCTTATTATATTTCTACCTTCATTTCATTCTCAAAATAATCTGGATCAAAAATAGTTAATTTGATCATTTTTAGGATTTATTAAAGAAAAATATCAACAAAAAATATATTTTTTAATTTATTAAAAGAAACAAATTTATTAATATTTTATACTCTATGACCACTTGTTGTCTACTAAAACTATTTATTTGACAATTTCTACTCTATGAAAAATAATTTTAATTGATCACTTTTGAGTGTTCTATTGCTTCTACTCTATGACAATTATTTCATTAATATTGTTGTTTAATGAACATAATTTTAATTTTACTATTTAACTTGGCCATTGTTCACATTGTGAGGACAATTTTGCTATGACCATATCTCCACATCTCTGCACTATGCACAACTATATATTTTTCACCTACGCACTCTGCACATGTATATCCATCGCACAACTAACATTTAGTATGGTTTTGCAGAGGTTGGGATGTGCTAGAGGGACTGTAAAGTGTGAAGAGGTTAGGATGTGAAAAAACTGAGTGTCACACAAGAGATGATTCTTCAACACAACCTTGGAAATGGGTAAGTATAGAATGAATGTAGAATATGAAAAAAATGACTTATTTTTTTATATTTAAGATAATCACATAGGGGAGACAAGCGCATGGGGGGCTAATATATAAATTCATAGGTCATTCAGATACTATTTTTTCTTGGGGCTTAGGGTCAATGACCAACAATGAGGTGGAGGCCTTTTCTCTCTATGCAAGCATGAATTTGGCTCACTCTAAGAGGATTCAAAACCTAATAATTTGTAGAGACTCTATGATGGTCATAAGAGTGGTTGTTAATGGGAACATAAATTTGGGAAATATATGTTCACGTGTTATGTCCCTCTCCCTAGATGCACTCAATAACTTTGATAAGAGCACTCCTTACCACATCAAAAGAGAGTTAAATGTTGAAGCGAATAAGCTATACAAGGTGGGATCAAGGCTAGGAAAAGGTGAATTAGTTGTAAATGGGAATAAAATTTTCCATCCTATTCCATAAATGCATGAAGAAATAATGAATGAGATCATATGTCCAGTAGAGATCTCGATTTATTAGTCTTTTCTCACATGCTTCAACAATCAGAGAAGTAAATTCAAAATCCATCACTATGCATGTGGCATCAAATTTCTAGTTAGGGATGAGATGGTTTCATGTTTACCTGAAGAAAAAATATTATAAAGGAGCATTGGCAATGGATTTCATCTGGTAGCAGTATCTCCTTCATTCCCTTTTAGCCAGTACTATGAGGATTCTTTGTTTTTTAGGTACCCATGTTCCTATCTGAGCATAATTTTTTAAATTTCCACGGTCTTTTACGAAACAAAGGCACCCTTTTCAAGCACTTTTCTTGTGACATCAGGGAAATTCAGGAATGTATGTTTAGGTTTTGGTTTTTTTCTATCCAAACTATATTTTCCACTTTCCCCTCTACTTTATTTGATGTAAATCAGTCGATTAGGGGTTTCCTTGATGACCATCCTATTGTTACTTTTTCGAATGAAATATTTTGTTTTGATTCCTCTTTTTCCTTAAATTTACCTGGCTTGTTGTTTGGAGGTATATGTGGTTTTAATTTATGTAGGATTTTATGGCAGTGGATTTCTAGTGAGAACTCTAAGGGACCTCTTTCTCAGGTCTTCCTTCCATCTTGCAATTTTATTTTGTTATTGGGTCATAAGTTGAATTCTTTCATACTACATGGTCTCATTCTTGACATTAACCTTAAAATTACTAAAATTAAGAACCATCTGAGTGTAAATTTGTTGAACTTGCACAGAATAGATATAGCTATAAAATTCCACACACATTTGTAGAGAGAAATTGAGAAAGAAGAAGCAAGAGAGAAAGAATGGAAGAATTATCATTAACCGTAATGAATAAGGAATAATTTACACATGATATACTATATATAACTCAATCACATACTAGAGGAAAACCAATGTGCCATAGTGGTGGTCTAGAGTGATCTGGACACACACCAACAATTATAGGAGTGAATTTCCACCTAGTCTAGTCTCTGAGGCAGTTACAGGAGTGAACTGCCACCTAGCTGAGTTAACTAGTCAACCAGTCTTCAGTTAACTGACTGAAACATAGTGTAGTGAGGAGTATATCAAGGAATCATGGGTAATGCACTAGTCTGGTGATGAAACCAAGGCTAATGCGCATTATCATGGTGATGATCCCAATGTTGCATGGTGACAAAACCAATGCAACATCTAGACTCGACTCAACTAGTCAAACTAAAGTGTCATCTGAAGAAAATATTCTCCGGGTGGAATATTCTACCCTAAACTTTAGGAGACTGAATAATAACTAATAAACATAGGAAAACCCTTAGGACCTTAGGAAAAATAAATCTTAGGTGTGTTTGAAGTAACTCCAACACCCCCCCTAAACATCACTATGGTGAAAATAAAGAATGGATCCCAACATTGAGGCCATGTTGAAAATAAAGAATGGATCCCAACATTGAGGCCATGTTAGGTACCCAAATACAAACTATACACCGAAATAAAGTGAGGAAAGAGGGAAAAAATCATGAGAAAAAACCCCCCTCAAGGTACAATGTATGTAAAAATAAGAACTAGCAGTTGCTATGCAACTGTGTCCTTCACTCCAAGAAGACTTTGCAGAGAGTGGAACTTTTGCTCAGTGAAGGTATTGGTGAAGATGTATGTCGTTTGTTATTCTGAAGGACATAATTGTAGGTGGATGATCCCCTAGTATGCTAATTCACAGATGTAGTGCATGCGAATCTCGATGTGCTTCACCCACTACCTTTGAACTGGATCTCTGTAGAACTTTAGATTTCTCTGGTTGTCACACCAGATGACGATTAATTGATGAAACTGAATGCCTAACTCAGTGAGAAAATGTTGTAGCCACATATCCTGAATGGTTACATTAACTACCCCTCTATACTCCTCCTCTCCTTAAGAAAGAGAAATAATAACCTACTTCTTGCTCGATCAACAGATAGGCCCGAAACCAAGACTAAGAGAGTAACCAGATGTGGACTTACAATCAGTGGATCTCCAACCTAGTCAGAATCAATAAACTAGATGAGATATAATGTAGAGTCTGTTGCATAATGAATCCAAAAGGTGATGGTGTTGTGTACGTAACAAAAGATACACTTTGAATCCTTCCAATGTAGCTCATGTGGCTCCTGCATGAACTTGGAAACTGCGCCAACTGCATAGGCAAGGTCTAGTCTAGAGAGTGTGAGATACAACAAGATCCCCACTAGTTGTCTGTACATTGTGTTTTCAACAAGTGGAGTGTCCCCACCATCCTCAAGTTTGACTCCTAATAGGAAATGAGTCGGAGCAGACTTGCAGTCTATCATGTGAAATATCTCAAGGAGATCTCATTCATACTTGGCCTAAGACAGTTTGATGCCTGATGCATCCTAACTAATATTGAGTCTAAGGAAGAAGTGTAGTGGACCCATGTTCGTCATCGAAAAACTATCATGTAGAATCCTCTTGACTGCAGCAATCATTGAAGTTGAGCAATCGACAATCAACATATCATCAACATACATAACTAAGTCTATAAGTGAATCAGTCGTCCTGAGCATGTAGACATTTGGGTATGATTTACAACATAGAAAGTTTTGTGACAATAGGTAGGAATCCATCTTGTCATGCCATTCCATTGGAGCCTACTTGAGGCCATAAAGAGATTTTTTCAGTCGACAGACAAAAGATGAATCCTGCATAAATCCATGGGGCTGCTCCATATAGATATCCTCAAAGAGATCACCATGAAGAAGTGAATTCTTCATGTCCATATGATGGAATTCCCATCCCTTAGCCGCTGCAATGGGAAGTTCCAAACATATGGAATCCATCTTCTCTATTGGAGCAAAGGTCTCATCATAGTTGAAGCCATGCACATGATGAAATCATTTGGAAGCAAGCCTGGCTTTGTATCTGCTAATATGTCCATCCATTGCACTCTTGGTCCTATAGACCCATCCGCATATGAAAATTTTCCTTCCAGAAGTAAGAGGAACCAGATCCCAAGTCTGGCTCTCAAGGAGGGAGTTGTACTCCTCCTGCATGGAAGATTCCCAAAAGGGATTTCCATCAGCCTTGCCATAAGACTTTGGATCTGAAGATTCAACCAAGAAAATATTCCTGGAGGGAAATGGTTAAGTGGAAGTGAGTGCAATAGGATGCTCCTTGAAATTAGATCGAGTCCTCCTAGTATTGACTAGATCACCAAAAAGATCCCATGCATCCTGAATATTAGTCTGTGCCCACTTGGGCCTCTGCTCTAGCTCTGCATCTACATATGGATGCTCCGACTCTGCATCTGACAGTACTGACTCTATATCTAGATCATATGAGTCCTATGAATTAGAAATCTCATCTTAAAAAGAGACAACATGTGCATGATCATCGTCTCGGATAGGTGGAAGAATGAAGGTGTCTGCATGCGACTGTTTAGGTTATGGTACATGTGAGACACTTTCCTCGAATTGCACACTTTTCTCAATGATGAGTCGGTCTAAGGAAATATCAATAAGTTGGTATCCTTTCACACCATCGGGGTATCCAACAAAAATAAACTCAATTCTCTATGGATCAAGTGCCTTCCTCTTTTCAGAGGGAATCCAAGCCCATGCATGTGAACCGAAAATACGAAAGTGGGTCACTTCCGGTTTGAGGTTGCTCCAAGCCTCGTAGGGGGTCTTATCCTTGACAGATCTATGGAGAGATTTTTTTTGGATGTATGTTGCACAATTAAGTGCTTTGGACCATAGTCTCTATCATAGTGACTTTGCATGTAGCATGCAAGATGCCATCTCTTTTAAAGATCTGTTTTTCCATTCAACAACTCTGTTTTGTTATGGAGTATAGGGAACTGTGTGCTTCAAATGAATCCCTGCCTCATGAAAAATATTATGAATCTCATTATTGACATACTCTCCCCCATTACTAGTTCGGATGACTTTGATTTTCTTTCTTGACTGTGTCTCAACCAGGGCTTTGAAAACTTTGAAGTGTTGAAAGACCTCAGATTTTTTCCTGGGAAAGTAAATCCATGTGAAACGTGAGAAATCATCAACAAAAACGAGAAAAAACCTCACCTTGTTGATAGATGGATGAAAAAAAGACCCATTAGGTCACTATGGATCAAATCTAAAGGAGAGGAAGCTCTGTGACTCTTTCCTTTGTCGAATTTCTCTTAAGGGTATTTTCCAAGAACACATCCCTCATGGACTCCTTTGGAGAAATGGATGTCTGGTAGACCATCAACCAATATTTGCTTCCTAATCTATTGCATATATCTGAAATTCAAATTTTTGAACCTTTTGTGCCATATCATACTACTTTCATCAACATGGGTAAGCAATAAAGAAAAATATGGTTCAATAAATTCAAAAAATGTATACAATCTAGATTGATGATTTACCTCACCGATAGAAACCCTGGAATTGGTTTGCAATTCATAGATGTCCAATGCATTTGTTGTGAATATTACTTTCATTCTGGTGTCTTAATTCGTCATCTGATACACAGAGAGAACATTGACGAAAATTTTGGGAACATGCAACACATTCTCGAATCTTTCGTTGGTGAGTTCAATCCTTCCTTTGTCGGTGACCTCAATTGGAGATTTGTCCCCCCATCAAAATAGGAGTACCTTTTCATGCATCCAATGAAGAATATACTTCTTTTTTGGAAGCCATGTGATGTGATGCTCCTGAATCTACGATCCAAGCATCGGGAGAGGAGTTTATGGAAATGAAGGCATGGATAGAATTGTCTTTCTTGGGATTCTAATCTTATGGCTTCTTCTTCTTGGCACCCTCAGGGATGAGATCTCGAAGGTTGTTTTGATGAAATATTTTTGTCATTAGATCTATTTGTTTCTTAATGCATGTGAATTATGGATGAATCCTTTAGGGAAGTACGTGCATTTCTCCCCTTTTATTCCCTTTCCACCTTTGGATCTAGAGGCATCGGTGAAGGGTTTTGAGTATCCTTCCTTCTTCGGATGTGCATGATCTTTCCTTTTGTCTTTATATTTATATTTATGATATTGATGGCTTCCATATTGCACAATAAGTGCATGCTTCTTTGGGCCTTTGATTTTTCCCATGTTGATGAGCTTGGTTTTCTCTTGTGTCAGGGATTCGATAAAGTTCTCAAGAGAAGGCTTCTTCCAGGTGGCTTTAGAGGTGAATTTGAATAAATGGAATGTTGATATGAAAACAGAGAATTCATGACCAAGTTTGGAGATAATGGTGAGAACCATTTGTTTCTCCTCCTTAGATTTATCAACCCTGCAAGCTTTCAGTTTCGAAGGTAAATCCTTGAATTTTGTAAAGAAATCTTGGATATTGTTGAAGATTTTTGGATCCAATGTGAGCAATTCCACCTCCAACATGTGTCCCCTCATATTATATTTTTTTCCAAAGATCCCTTCCAATGTGGTCTAGGATTCATTGGAGGTTTTACATGAACATATGTGAAAAAGGAGATCGATAGAAATAAGACTATAAAACATTTTGAATGCTTCATCCATTCAATTTAGATACTTGGATTTTTCTATGGTGGATGTCAGTTCTGCTTCTATATTCAAGGTTAACATGTTCAATCCTCTGGTTCAGATATGTATAACTATTTTCTCCTTTAATGAAAAGTAATTGTAAGGTGTAATAATGAATTCTTTTGGGAAATCCATCCTTCCGATGTCTTCAATCTTTTGTGCCTACAAAAAATGTGGTGTAGCTTTTTCTTAGCAGTCTGTCAGCTCTGATACCATGTAAATGTGTTGAAACTATATAGAATAGATCTATCTAGAAAATACCACACACATTTGTAGAGATAAATTGATAAAGAATAAGAAAGAGAGAAAGATTGGAAGAATTCTCATTAACCGTAATGAATAATGAATAATTTACACATGATATCCTTTGTATAACTCAATAAATGTGCACTGGAGGAGAACCAATGTGCCATAGTGGTGGTCTAGAGTGATATAGACACACACCAACAATTACAGGAGTGAAATGCCACCTAGTCTAGCCTCTGAGGCAGTTACGGGAGTGAACTTCCACCTAGTTGAGTTAACTAGTCAACCAGTGTTCAGTTAACTAACTGAAACATAATGTAGTGAGGAGTAGATCAAGGAATCAAGGGTAATGTGCCAGTCTAGTGATGAAACCAAGGCTAATGCACATTAGCATGGTGATGATCCCAACTTTGCATGGTGATAAAACCAATGCAACATCTAGACTCAACTAAACTAGTCAAACTGAAGTGTCAACTGAAGAGAATATTCCCCAGGTGGAATATTCTCCCCTAAACTTTAGGAGAATGAATAATGAATAATAAAAATAGGAAAAACCTTAGTACCTTAGGAAAAATAAATCCTAGGTGTGTGTGAAGTAACTCCAACACTGAGAAGAAAGATAAATAAGACATTTCTTGTGACAAATCTTGGTAAGAAGTGGCACCATGCTTGTATTCTCTCCAAATTTGAGTTTTGGGCTATTTGTTTTTATAATTTCAGGAGTTGGGGGAACTTTGGACAGTTCAATATGGATCCTTAATGGATATATATTAAAATCATATTGCGAAGGAACAAAGACATAGTTGAAGGAACTAGAGTACAATTGAGGGAAATCTTAGCTAAGGTCAACAACTTAGATTAGATGGTAAATTATCTCCTTCATCGAATCAATTCATTAGAGATAGATAGAAAATGGATTAACTCCCTTGAGAATATAGTATCAATGCTCCTTCAATGAATGGATTCCATGGAATAGGAAAGTAACCAATCAATATCTAGAGAGGTAGAGAGACATCGGACCAATTACCTTGAGTAGACATTAGAAATGATTCTTTGACATATGGACTCCTTAGAACAAGAATGAAATAAACTAAGAGAAATGGAAGTGCCCCAACAATACAATTAAGAACCAAACAATCAAATCACATGAATCTCTTGAGTTAGAAATACTGAAAAGGAACAATAAGGATGGGAAGCACAACCAATGGAAACTGAAGATAATGCACCAAGCCAAGTTGAAGTTTAGGAAAAACCTAGCAATGAATCGACGCATTGAAAATGTATTACAAATGTGTTTTTTTGTTGGGTCAATGTGTCAAATTATATGATAGATGGACTACCTGAACATATAACTAATTTTTTAATGTCTTTGATAGTAGGATAGTACCAATGGACTGCATCAATGATGAGCCAAATTTTGTAAATATTTTGACTTCTTTTTTTCTACAGTGCAACCTCTTATATATAAAAAAATATTTAGTTTCATAAAAAAAAAGGATAATCACTTTAAACTGATGATTTTGATAGAAACTTTCAATTTTGAGATTAAGAATCTATACTATATATGGACATAAGAATAGTCCTATCTAAAACCAGTTTGATGTGTTTAAGATGTCTGGTTTGAGTTAATATAGAATATGAACATGAGATTAGAATCATGTAAACTAAACTCAACTTGCTATGGTGGTTAAAATTTAGGAGCTATAATGAATACATTCATTGGATATAAAGATAAACAAATGTCCATGTAACCAAAATTTAATTTCAATTTGATGTTAAATAGTTGTATTGAATACATTGAATGTGAGCATGGTCAATGTTATTAGTTTTGTAGTTTTATTTTCACTTTGAGGTTAAGTAGTTGTATTGAAGGCATAAAAAATGAGCATGATGGGACTCATTGATTTTCACTTTGAATTACAAAGCTTATTATATTCAATGGGCATTCCACAAATTGTTTTTTAATAGAGTGATTGTGAATACTATTAACTAATTTATGGATTCAGAGATAAAGTATTTTGGGAATATTTAGTGTTTTTTTAGTAATGAGAAAAAAAAATTTAAATATTAAACATTTATTGTCACACACAAGAATCTAATGTATCTTAAAATCAAAACCAAACTAAAATATTTTAAAAGTATCCATTATCATTAATTTTATAGAATCTGCGCAATCAAAATGTAACCCTAAAACCAAAACCAAACCCAAATATTCTAATACTACCCATTATCATTAGTTTTCTAAAAATAATTGAATAGACTTGTTACTAAAATGTTTTGTTAAAGCCAAAACCAAACCAAAATGTTCTTAAAAAACCCAATTTTCATTAAATTTGAATAAATTACTGAATAGACCAATATCTTCTAAAAATACCAGCTATTGTATGAAAGAAACATAGAAAGGATGAAACTAAAAGTCAATATTATATACCATTTTTTACACTCAAAAGTTGCAATACATGTCTATCTTGTTCATACAAATAAGAGAATTTTGAGTGGTTGATATTTTCAAATTGTATATGAATATATCCATATTTTAGTTGATATAATTATGATCTACATTTATTATCACACACAAGAATCTATTGTATCTTAAAATCAAAACCAGACCAAAATCTTTTAAAACTACCAATTATCATTAATTTTCTAGAATCTGCCCAATTAAAATGTAACCCTAAAACCAAAACCAAACCAAAACCTTCTTGAACTACCCATTATCATTAATTTTCTATTAAATACTGAATAGGCTTATTATTAAATTGTATTATTAAATCCAAAACCAAAACAAAACATTCTTAAAATACATGTTATCATTAATTTTGTATAAATTACTGAATAGCCCAAAATCTTCAAAAAATACCCATTATCAATAATTTTGTATAAATTACTGAACAACATAAAGGAAGTATATAAATGATAAAACTATATGATCTAGGAGGATCTTGGTGGCCACCCACCTTTTCCAACTGGCTCAAAACAGTGTTTTGGCAACTTACTATTTTTAGCAGCTTTTCGATTCCTGAACTTATGGGGCCATTTTGAGGGTCTAAAAGACACCTTTTCATGATCAAGCACCTCAATTATTATCAAATGATTTTACTGATCCCCCTAAATGAATATCCTCATCAATACCTTTCCAACGAGCTATCATGCGCGCTAAACGAAGATTGTATGCAAAAGTTACGACCCAGGAAGTTGATGTACTAACTTACCCCAACGAGGCCCACATGAATTTTGGTGCTTCATCTCCTATAATTAGGTTTTTGGATGTGTAGGGTTTTGAAATTCATGTTTATTTTAAAAATTCCTTCAAATCCTCATTGTACTCAACTTCTTGTCAATGAGTGTAGCTGTCACATCTCTTCTCAGACATAAAATGCCACCATTCTAGCAAGGGTTTTTAGTCTGCATTTACAGTTTTCAACATATTTCTTATTTAATAGATTGTATCTCTGTTATTTTTCATTGTGTCTCCATGTTAATATTATAAATCTATGGTTTCATTTCATTTCCCTCATAAATCCATATCATTGGTATCAGAGTGGTCTGCTCCTTCTCATTTTTTCAATGCATGTCCCTGACGTAGTCAGGGTATAGAGAGTTGGGTCTCGAGCTTGTTTCTCTTGAGTACAATTGTTATCACATGCCCAGGAAACCATCCATGGAGGGAGAAAAGAAATACGGTGGGACATGAAATCCTTTCAAAATCTTTCTCGAGGAATCCCTTGAGTGACAAAGGAATGAGATGATGGACAACTTTGCACAAATTCTTCAATGATTGTCAACAAGTGATGCATCCACCTCAAGCGGAGGTGTCACCCCATTCAAGGTATAAATCAATTTTTATATTCCTATATTTGAAGGTCAAATAGATGCATATGCCGTAGATAAATGGTCAAACCTTCTACAAGGGTATTTTTTTGTCCACAACTTTTCCGATAGAGAAAATATTGCATTTGTGCTCCTCAAATTCATCCCTAATGTCAAATATTGGTGGGATACTTTCTGTGAGAAAATGGAAATAGAGGGATCCACATTGCTTGCAGTTGCACCCACTTGGAGTTCCTTCAGGGATGTTATTAAGGAACAATACTACCTTGTTGGAAGTTATGACAACTTGTATACAATATGGATAACACTGCGGCAAGAAAGAGACCAAACAATGTCAGAGTTCACTAATGTCATCCATACCTTGTGCACCAAGTTGGGTATCAAATATTCTGAGTGACATTTGGTGCTCAAATAACGTGACAGTATGCATAGATAAATCCATACATAAATGGATTCTTTGGAAATCTCATCCTTCGACACGACCTATCAATATGCTGTCAAAATTGAGCAGAAGATGAAAAAAAGATGTGACACTTTGGGTCTGGGAACCCCTCAAAGAAGAAGTAGGGCAAGGGAAGCCCCAACCCGTAGAACAAAGGACATAGCAAAGATGGGAAATCTTAGGACAACCATTCCAAGTTGCAAGAAAATAAGGACAAGGGGAAGACGAAGAAATATATCAGGAAGTGGTGCGACTTCCATAAGATCCCCTGGAATAACACTGTTGGTTGCCACTCATAGAAATCATTGGTGGCTAAGGTAAAAGCCTCTGAATCAGATGCGGGTTCCGAATCTGAGTCAGAACCATAAAAGGGGAGACAAATCATTGACACGGAACCCAGTGCCACCATTGCTACCACCAAGATCCATCCCGATGAACCTGATGATCCAGAGGAAGGAAAGCACCTCTTTTATTCACAAATGTGGGTAAAAGGAAATCCGTTGCACTTCATCGTTGATAGAGGTAGCCAGAAAAACCTCATCTCAGTAGAGGTCGTCAAGCGACTAGAACTGTCGACAACGCTGCACCTGCAACCCTACACCATTGGATGGATTTGTCAAGGAAGCGATCTTCACGTCAGCCAATAGTGTCTTCAATCATACAACACCAAGCCATTCAAATATGAGGTATTGTGCGATGTTTCTCCCATTTAAGTTTGTGATGTTATTTTGGGACTAACTTGTTTATGGAAACTTCATTTTGTATATGAGTCTAGGCCTCACAGTGTTATTATTACTTTGAACAAGAAATTGTATAAGATTCCCAAGGTAGTCCCACCTAGTGTTATTTCCTTGATCTCTACCAAGCAATGTAGGAAGGTCATTTCTCAGACCGAGAATTTCTTCTTCTTCATGATTCTCTCTCTAAGTGAGAAAAAGGTTGCAGCCACATCCATGGCCTCTGTGGCTGACCTCTCCATGCAACAAAAGAAAGTGTATAAGGTCGTGGAAGAATACAAAGACATATTCTCATCACCTATTGGAGTACCTTTGCACTGTTAGGTCAAGCATCCCATCGATCTGACCCCCGACACAAAAATACCCACTGGGCTAGTCTATCACTGCTCTCTGCAAGAAAATGAGGAAATCAAGCGTTAGATCCAAGAACTGCTCCACAAGGGGCACATCCGACCCACCTCATCACCTTATGGAAGCCTAATCTTGCTAGTTCAAAAAAAAGACGGGACTTGGTGACTCTGCATTGATTACCAGACCCTAAATAAAATCACAGTCATGAACCTCTACCTAAATCCCTGAATCAACGATCTCCTTGATCTGAAGTTTGGCTACCATCAGGTCCCAATAGAAAAAATAGATGTATGGAAAATTGCCTTTAAGTCAAAAGAAGGTCTTTTTGAATGGTTTGTCATGCTCTTTGGTTTGAAAAATGACCCAACAACTTTCATGAGGATGATGGACGATATCCTGCAGTGTTTCACTAATTCTTTTGTGGTGGGGTATCTGGATGAAATCCTTGTCTACAACAAGACTTGGGAAGAACACTTGTAACATATTTAGTAGGTTTTGCACACTCTGTGATAGCACAAGCTATATGCCAACTTGGAAAAATTCTCCTTCGATATGGACAGGGTCAAGTACCTAAGTTACATTGTTGAAGCACATGGCATGCATGTTGATCCATCCAAGATCCAAGTCATCTGTGACTACAAAACCCCAACCATGCTCACTAGGATTTGGAGCTTCTTATGCCTTACCAATTTCTATCACAGGTTCAATGATTTGAAGTAGCGCTTGTTCTCTACCCCAGTGATTTCATTACCTGACCTGCAACATCCCTTTGAGATCGAGACAGCTACTTCAGACTATGTAATGGGTGCAATCATCACTCAGCATGACCACCCTGTGGCCTATCATAGTGATACACTATTAGATGTCATTCGTAAGTACTCTAATTATGACAAAGATAGATGGCCAAGCCAAGGTCATTAACCAGATGATCATGCACATCTTACGCATGTACAATTCCAAGAACCCCCACACCTGGGATGAGAGTCTTCCCTATGTTCATCATAGATACAAAAAATCCATACATATCTCAACTGGCAACAACCCCTTTTAGGTGGGGTTGGGATTTCAACCATTGGGTCCCATGGATGTTGCACTACCCCTTACAACCACCTAGGCAGACGCATCGCATGCTCCAACTAGAGTTGACAAAGACACTCAGTTCATTGAGTGGATCCAACACATTTTCCAATAGTTTTAAGATATTTTACAGAAGTCCAATTCCAAATACAAGCAATGTCATGATCAACATCGAGTGCCACACTAGTTTCAGGTGGAAGACAAAGTTTGGTTGCACTTGCAGAAATAACGTCTTATAGGGCCTCATTCGAAGCTTCGTCCACTCCATTATGGACCCTACACCATCCCCAAGGTTGTGGGTGACAATGCTTTTGAGCTCAACCTTCCCCCCTTCCTTGGATTTCACCTAGTGTTCAATGTGGACCTCCTTTGGCTTTGTTTTCCACCAATATTGGACACCTCGGAGATAACAGAACAATTGAAATCAAAATAGATCAGTCTTGATTGCATGGAACATGCATCCACTTATCAGATCATGGACACAGAAGTAAAGGGAAATTTCCAACAGAGGATCTAGTTGTATTGGGTTAATAAAGAAGGGGAACTCTTGAACTAAGGTATGTGGCTCACCTGAGGCCAAATTCAATATAAATTTCCTCATCTGATGGGTGCACTCAATGCAATGGATACCATTACTTCCTAAGGGGGTAGGATTGATCTATGAGGATCTCGGTGGCCACACACCTTTTCCAACTGGCGCAAAACAATTTTTTGAAAACTTACTATTTTTAGCATCTTTTTGTTTCCTGAACTTCTGGGGCCATTTTGAGGGCCTAAATGACATTTTTTCGTGATCGGGCACCTCAATGATACATGAAGGCTTTGATTTATCCCCCTAAATGAATCTCCTCACAAATACTTTTCCAATGAGCTATCGTGTTCCCTAAACGAAGATCGTATGTAAACGTTACGACCCTGGGAAGTTGATGTACTAACTTACCCCAACGGGGCCCACATGATTTTTGGCGCTTCATCTCCTAGGGTTAGTTTTTTGGATGTCTAGAGTTTTGGCATTCATGCTTATTGTAAAAAGGCCTTTGAAGCCTCATTGTACTCATATTCTTGTGAATGAGCATAACCGTCACATCTCCTCTTAGAGATAAGATGCCACCATTCTAGCAAGCTTGTTTTTAGTCTGCATTTACAAATTTCACTATATTTCTTATTTAATAGAAGTCAAGTTTTACTGTATCTCTGTTATTGTTCACCGTGTCTCTATATTAATATTATAAATCTTTGGTTTCATTTCATTCTGCACATAAATCTGGATCACTATAAGTCCATATTATAAATCATTTTTCCCCTGAAAAGTTGCAATACTTGTCTATCTTCTTCATACAAATAAGAGAACTTTGATCCGTTCGTATTCACAAATTGTATATGAATATATTCAAAGTTTAGTTGATATAGTTACGATTTACATGTGTAAATACATCTCATTTAATAATCAACTCTTCTAGTTCTAATTATTATTATCTTGAAGAGTTTACATAGCTCTCGTAGCTATTTCATTCCATACATAATTGTATTTCAGTTGTTAGAGGTCTATGCACATGAAAAGAATCACAACACAATAATTAGAATTGAAAAAAATTACAACAAAATCTCAATATGTAAACTTCATATACAATACAACACAAAGAAACATAGATCATGAAAACATGGATCAAATGATTCAACAGAGGATGCCTTGGTGCCCCAAAGAGAAATCGTTGTGGGAAACAATAGAAAAACACTTAGATAAATGATCAATTGAAACAAATTCATTTTCAATCTCTCATGTATCCATAGAGCAAGACACATTTTTTCATTTTCAATCTCTCATGTATCCATAGAGCAAGACACATTTAATAGATGTAGAATTATTTCCTAATGCTAATGCAAATTGAATATCTTTCACGAGTCAAATCTAGATCTAATCTTTAAATACAATAAACCAACAATGAATACCACTCCTTGAATGAACGAATTTACATTATTTCGCAGCATCTGAATTGGCAAAAAGCCACGCCCACTTTTTCTATATCACTATCTCCAAAGTCCATTAATAATGTATATCAAAAGTGAATATATATATATATATATATATATAATTTTAATTTTTTAATTTTCCTCTTAAATTTATGTTGTAACCTTTGCAATAAGATGTTTATTTCAAGAACCAATAGTAACAGAGATAAATAATTTAATTCTATCTAAAAAATACACAAAGAAAAAAAAAAAGAAACATTAGAATAATGTTAAACTTTGAAAAAAAACCAAATTGTTTTGTCAACAAAGTGAAGGCACTAACTCATTGCTATAATTTTCTAGCCTTTCTGCTTAATTTATCTAAATTATGTAATCTCAATCTACATTTTTAAGTTTGTAACTAAATTTTAAACAAACTTAAAACATTTAAACTAAGTCTTTAACGAAGAAATATGCATTACAATGTTATTAGTCCCTGTCAAGGGAATATAACAATGAGTTTGCTATTGATTTGACATTAATTTGTCTTGAATTTTAAATTTATGTATGTAGTGTAATGTTTAACTTAATAAAACAAATATATATTTTTGATATAATAAAAATATTTGTTTTTCTCATTTATCATTGGTTGATATATTCCAAGTCTTATTGTTGCCTTCAAGTATTTCAATATTTGAAATTAATTACATAGTAAATAAACTTGGTTATAAGTACCTAGTATCTTTTATATAAAAAATTAAGAAAAAAATGTAAAAATGTCATGAGTTCTCTCATTATTACTATCCATTTATTTCATTATTATTGCATTTCAATAAACTTGGTTATAAGTACCTAGTACCTTTTATATCAAAAATTAAGAAATAAAGGAAAAATGACATGTGATTTCTCATTATTACTATCCATTTATTTCATTATTATTTCATTATTGCATTTATGCTTTTCTCTTATCATTAATACAAAGTCTACTCCTACTGGATTAATACAAAATGATATAATAATTTATGATGGTGTAATTTCTTTTTAATAGTAATTTTGATTTTTTTAAATAAAAATAAATTAATAAAAATATAGTTAAAGATGAAAAACAAAATGATATATACAACTTATATATATAT
>ML777021.1:747889-760768 GCA_009831015.1 Picea engelmannii | reverse complement strand
GGAGAGTGAAAGGGGTCATACGATCTTCCACCTTCACATGTAGGTTGGCCTTGTTTAGTAGAGAATAAACTATTATCGAAACCAAGAGAAGTTCATTCATTCATATTTATACTCAAAGATCACTAACATACCCACTCTATATATAGACCCATCTCATCCTTGTTTCATTTTAATAGAACTGTGACCCCTTCATATTATAGGTCAAATAGAACTATGAACCCTTCATATTATAAGTCAATATATTACATTTGACTTCCAAAAACTAGTGATGCTACATCTCCCTTCCTCCACTCATTTTCACATAAGGGTCATCATTCAAAATATCATTTTCCATAAATGTATAATGGATAAATGAGCCTCCTCTTACATTATGTCCTTGTCTTCTTGGTGGAACTTTAGATCTCCTGCTATTATTCCACCAATGATTGATTTTTTAGTCTTTGATGGTAGACCATATGAATCAATAAGAATTTTTCTCAATCCCCCAATTGAGTTGGGTGGTAACATTGTTTTAATTGATGTAGTGGTTGTGAAAATGCCAATAAAATCCAACTTGTTCCTTAGGCAGAATTGTATGTACACCGTGAAATTCGTAATGCCTTACTCTTTTGTGATGCAATTTCCACATGAATGATTCATTACCACCATCAATCAATGCTCATATTATGATCCACAACCACATTTGACCAAAGATAATGTATCACCTTTAGTGGATCATACATAGTCTATCCCTACTATTTAGTTGGACAAACCTACTTCACAATTGAATTATGTGGCCACTTCCACCATTTTTTTGATATAAACTCTCATAAAGAATGAGCCTTTGACTCATTTTCATGAATTTGGATCGAAGATTAAAACTAGACATTTATACATAGGGGTAACAAAGCCAATTTCACCCCCTATGTACAAAAGTGTCGAGTCCTACTTCTTCGACCATGATATTTCCTAATGATGATAAATTCTTAGAGGCCATGACATTTTTAGATACTCCTTAGGATAACCTCCATAATGGCTCTCCTAATGAATTTCACCCTAGGTCTGTCTACTCCACTATCATTCCCTTAGACTCCATCCCTTTGGAAATATTGATGCTTTTGATTCATCTCTACCAACAACAGCTATGACTTGAAGAAGATACCTTGGATTGAATTTCCATACTTAATATTATTGATGTTTCCATTGAACGAGATGTTGTCAAACTATTTCATGTTGACATGAAGCATCTAATATGACTTTCTAGTTGTCGTTTTGGGTGCAGGACATTGCATTGAATTTTATGGTACCTATAGATCATTTTCTTAGCCATGTTTAGATGAGTAAGGTATATTCTTGAACTTTCATATAGAATTAGGATCATTTCCATCTTCATTGTTGCATTTAAACCTTTTTCCACCTTAAAATTGTCCTAGGAATATCCCTATTGAACATTGGTATGTTATTCCATCTTCTTCACTTTGCACACATCTGATGGTGGAGCCTTCCTATGATGGGTTACCCTAGAGTAGTACCATTTTTCCATTTGGCACCCATCCTAATAATATTTATCACCAAGAGCCCATGTAGCTTCATTTGTGTGTACATGTCACCTTGCTTTATTTTGATAATATGTTTCTATGCATGGTTGGAAACCCATTTTATTTAAATGTTAGTTTCCACCTCTTCTCTCTATCATTAGTTGATTCTTTCTTCCTAAAAATATAAAATCCAAAAAAATCATTTAAAAAACAAAACCTAGAGAAATAAAGAAACTATTGTGTATTAGGGACTTTTCCCAATTTGTTACCTACCCATCATTGAATATCCCCACGCCCATTGACTATCCCCGCATCCATTTTAAATTATAAAATAAATTAAAATTAAATATCCCCACACCCATTGTTAAGTATTGATCACTGTGTGGAGACAGAGCCACATTGTTAATTTTGATTATCGCATGGAGATAGAGCTACCTGATAGGAGTGACCCTCGACAAAGCTACTCTTTGTGTGGAGATAAAGCTAGAGTGAGTACCCTCAATAATCTTCTCGTGGAGACATATCCTGAATGGAGAAACATACTAGGATACAGAGAGGAGTGTCGGCCTTAGCTTGAGAAAAATTGGAGACAGAGGAGACTACAGTCAGCCCTAGATCGAGAAACAATACAGAGTCAACGATAAGTTTTTCTCCCTGTTGTTGAGTCATCGGCTACATTTTATATTTTTCTCCCTCAATTGTTTTACCATGCCCTCGATGGAAACTGAAACCATAAGCTATAAACAATCATGGAAAAATATTTAGCATCCTAGGGTTGCATTATGAGATGGAACAAGATATTGATAAAACCCTAGATATTGATAACAATTGTATGTTCTATCCTAATAAGAGTTAAAACCATGTCAATATGGTCATTGATGGGGTGAATTGAGCACCAGGGTTTCTATCATTAATGGGGTAAAGGGATGAGGTGACCTCTACAAATTTCATTGAAAAAACTTAAATAAAATGGTCATGTTTTCTCTCAAAGGAGTTTGGATGGGACTCCACCAACCTAAAATAGTATAAGAAATTCCTAGAAGAAAAATGCAAGAAGCAAACTAATTGGAAAAATAATGCAATGACAAAGAACAACACAAAGGAAAATATGGAAGGCGAAGTTATAGTGAGCAAACTTGCAAAATTGGGGAAGACTTGAAAAATTGGAAGTGATCTTGTTCTTATTTGAATGCCATTGGAAAGGTTATTAAAACCTAATTGTCTTATTAACTAAATATTACAAGGCCTTAGATATGTTTTCCAATGCTTTATCAACACAAGGCTTGATGTAACCCATCATGGGTCCCATTGGGACCTCCTATTTCACGTTTAAGGAAAATATTTCATGATGAAATTTTCTTAATTCTATGCATTGCTCTTGAATCATTCAATCAATCCGAGAATTCTCAATAACCAAATCACTAAGCCATCATTTTATCTCATTTTTAGAGAAGTTGGTAAATCATTGATTCAAAGAGTTGGTCAAATAAATATTTTTGGTGTCAAGGACAAAGGATTTTCTCATCAATTCCCATAGATCCATCAACTACTTCAATAGTTTTTAAATTTTGGTTGCAATTGTCACCTTAACCCCCTACAATAACCCTTGGGCTCATTTTTCTATGGAAATTATCTTGGGATTGTCTTCAAGTTGTTCATATGGTGTCCTGGCCAATGGTTACATAAACAATGGTTTAGGAATCCATGTAGATTCCAAATTTGTTATCCTCCTTTTCAAATTGGTGTTTTCCTCTACTTGATCCAAATTGGATTGCCTAATAATAAGCCCTATGACATCATGTATCTTAAGGGATCCATTTGCCCCTAATTATTTAACATCTAACAAGGTATTGATATTTTCCAAAATCTTCTTATCCATATGGACTCTCATTTCCATATAGGTTCCAGTCTTCTTAATGACCTCCCAATTTCTCATATGCATTTTTTCTTTCAATGTTGGATATTTTAGGGATTTCCCAAGGTATAATATTTCCCTCAATCCTATATAAGTTGGCATAAGTGATGGGTACTAAATTATCCTTGATTTTCTCCTCTATCTATTCTACTTCTTTTCACACAACCATATATATAAAGATTTCTTGAAGGTTAAAAAGATCAACATCAACTTAGAAGAGAATTCAATATCATATTGCTCTACTTCTATAGAGACTACTCTCTCTATGTTTTAAAATATAGATACATGACACTACACTTAAATGATAAATTCCAACACTTGATTGTTTTAGGATTCATTTCATATTTGGTTTATCAACTTGAAATTAAAATTTGATACTTTGTAGCTAGTACCTTGAGTCAAATTCAAATATGAAATTAGGAATCATTAACATATCTACTAAAACATTTATTCTAACCTATAACAAATATACTAAATTCTCCTAATTTATTCTCATAACTAGAATGTTTTCATATCGTGTTGAGTATCCACTAAGCCTTTTTAGTATCATCAAGAAAAGTGTCATCCACTAAGCCTTTTTAGTATCATAGACCCTAAATATCCTCGCTAAGGCTGCATTTCCTTCATCACCCTATCTACATCAATTCCCAAGCCTAATGTTGGGACTTTAATGCCTCTTTCTATCCTAACCAATTTCATACACCTCTCATTCACTTGATTATACAAAGGTGTATGAAAATGAGAGGTTCAAATGGATGCCGTAAGAAGAGTGAAGACCCTCAAGTTATGAAGAAGCCAATTGTCTTCATTTAGATATTGACATTCTTTGTACTTGAAAGATACCATTGTCTTTGTTGTTATATTCTTGTTTCTCATGCACCATTGTTAAAGTACCTATCTTGAATAATGCAAGCATATATTGTTTCATATAAGAGTTTGTCCTTTCCTTCAACTTGTATTGGCACTTATACTTGTTGCAAGAACACTTTTACATTGTCATATAACTTCTATCTTGCCTTGTCATTGAACCTTGTCACTTGACCCATATTTAGATGAGGCCTTAGAACCCTTGGGATACCATTCATTAATTCTAAAGAATCTATCTTGTTGAGTATCCTCCAACCATTCATTAATTCTAAAGCATCTATCTTGTTGAGTATCCACTAAGACTTTTTAGTATCATCAAGAAAAGTGTCATACACTAAGCCTTTTTAGTATCATAGACCTTAAATATCCTCGCTAAGGCTGCATTGTTGGCATGCTTAACAGGAAGAATGTGCTTTTCATTGATGGCAAGAACAACAGTGAACCAAACCTCGAGAGTATACAACAATCAAAGCTAAGAAGAAATAGAGATAGCGCTTTGCGCTTTCTAGAAGGGAAGTCGAGGTCCAAGAGACAAACATGAACGAGGAGAAAAGGTCGAGACCTTCGAAAACTTAGAAAACCTTCTAATTCAGAGAGATCAGAAATATCAGGAGGAAGAACAACAATGGTCATTGGGTCACCAATCTCGAATAGACGATGACCATTAGATCAAGTTCCAGTGACCAGAGGAAGCACAGAGGAGAAGTACAGATCTGATCCGTTGGATCTAAGCACCGAGGATCAACTGTCGTTGGATCCAGAAATAAATGCATGAAGGATAAGCCTTTGGATGAGTGTAGGAGAGCAGACTTATCAAAGTCTCGAAGTAAATATGGACCGTCCATTGTCAAGACTGACAAGTGGCACACGATCCTCAACTTCGGAGCAAATCACTTCAAGGATTTTTCAGTTTCAGACATGAAAAACCTGAAGTCTGGAGAGTCGGATTAAGCAAAAATCATCAGATTAGTTTGAAGTGGAAGGACAGGATAAGCTAGAAAAGCAACATCGCAGAAAGATCGAGTAGTCGATCTAAGAAAATGATCAACGAACAACATTTAGTTCAGGTCTAAAAGTTACGAGGAGGTTATTGTTTAGGGATTATCACTTCGGAAGAATTGGCGACTTGAAAAGTTGAAATACCCGAAGTCTTGAAGGCCGAAGTCCTGAAATGAATGAGGATCCACATCAGCAAGACTACATCAGCAAGACTACATCAGCAAGACTACGTCAGCAAGGACACATGGCGCAATGAGACAATGACAAGTGTCAAGTTGATTCAACATTTCAGGTACGTGAAAATCACAAATCCGAGTGACACGTGGCATATACTAGGCTCATGACATGTCACCAAGTGATGTAAGTAAGTGACATCACTCCGGGAGTTTTAATTCGGGATTTTAACCAATAGAAAATGACAAAATCTCTAAAGTCCCGAAGTGGACACGAGACATCCAATCTAAAAGATCACTTCGGGAGCACTCTCATCCATCGATCTACTCCAGTGGAAGGATAGATTAAGTTGAAATATCCAAAGTCCATAGAAGCGAAAGGATCATGACCATTGATCTAAAGGGGACACACGTTGGTGGATTGTCAGCTCCGGGAAAAAGCAAGGAAGGTTGAAAGGTTGGAAAGTTGATATTTTCGAACCCCGAATACTTGAAGGGATTGTAACTATTGATTTGATAAGACCACACTTCATTAGATCATGGACTCTAGGTGAAATTATCCATGAGCAAGCGGAGTTTGAGAATCGAGACTCTCGAAGCATGAAAGACGAAATTGATCTCGTCCGGTGGTTTGGAGGGCCACATGTCACTTGGTCGTTGAGACTAAGGATTGCACATGGACGGAGGAAATAAGGAAGGAAGAGAAAATAGATCAGAATAGTTGATCAAGGAGCACCATCAATATCATGAGATTGATGGTCCCATTGCATTGCGGGGCCAGAACATGCTCGTGTATTAATTTTTCTTGAGCAATCCACAATTGAAACCATGGTTTTGGAGAAAGGCCGCGTGGAGGCATGTAGTGAATTGTGGGGTGAAAAGTGGGCTTCCCTTAAACCACCGATGGACGCACCTGCAATCGCATGGTCACATGAAATCATCACCCAAGGTCATATCAAGGGAAGAGATAGCATGTCGCTAAGCTCCATTTCAGATTTTGGGAGATCGAGAGTTGGGAGAGTCTGGGTGACTGACGACAGATGACCCGAAACGTGAAGTTTCGAAGTGATTGGCCCTAGGTCACAGCTAGCGGTCACGAGAAGGAAGGGGCTTAGGAGCCAAAACCAACTGACTGTAACTGCTAGAGAAGACAAAGAATTGTGACTGATAGAGAAACAAAGTATTCTTAGGATAGCTACCAAAGAAGCTAAAGAACCTTGAATAATGACTAGAGAAGATGACAAGTTTGTATTATGATTAGGCAGATGACTCGATGTGTGTATGAGATGTAGAACAGAGAACAATTGGTGTCACTTCGAGTGGGATTTCGGTGAGTAGGAAAAGATGAAGAGCAGTAACGGAAGTGGAGATAAGAGACATAGTGTATAGCATGCAGAGGTAGCACAGAGTATAAAACCAAGAAAGAGAAGTTGAACAGAATCAGCATGCAGAGCAGGAGAAAGAACAAAGGATATAAGGGGAACGGAGAATAGAAGTTGGAAGAGGCAGAGGAGTCATGGAGCTATAACAGACCATATAAAAAATAGAGAAAGTAAGTAAATTTTTGCAAGATTCAATCAGGGTGGTAGGGTGGTGCTAGGGAGGATTGCAATCCTCTAAATTCTAGTTGGTTCTAGAAGATATTTGGGGAGTTGGTTCTTCCTTTTAGTGGGTGCTAGAGAAACTTGGGAGTTGGTGCTTCCATCTAGTTGGTGCTAGAAAAATCTGAGAGTTCGTGCCCTCTGAAAGTTGTAGCTTTCTATCAGATGTTGTAGCCTCATATTTGAGTTGGAGCTCAAAGACTGTGATGTACATGAAAGTTGGAGCTCAAAGACTGTGATGTACATGAAAGTTGGAGCTTGATTGACATCCTAAGAAGAAGAGGTTTTATCACTTTATGGGTTTCCTCATGAGAAATATGTGTCTCTGTGTATTATGTGTGATGGATCAAATATTGTTTATCTATGCATGTTAAGCTATCAGTAACACATTAAATAATAATTTAGAAAGATTCAAAAAAGAACAAAAAGTTTAATATTATATTATAATTGATTCACCCCCCCTCTCAGTTATATATCCAACAAATGGTATCAAAGCAGGTTCCTTTTATTTAAAGGTAGATCAGTAAGCTTAAACATGACAAGTCATGAATGAACTTCAACCAATAAGGCCCCCCTATTCAATGGAACAAACTTTGCCTTCTGGAAAGTTAGGATGAGAACCTACATAATGGTTTTAGGTGCAAATGTCTGGGATGTGGTAAAGACTGGTTATATAAAGCCAATTGTACTAGCTAATAAGGATGGCAAGCTAGAATTTAGCTTCGATGCTAAATATATGAATGCTATTCTGAGTGGGCTTGTAGAAGCAAAATTTGTCAAAGTCATGCACTGTGACTCAGCAAACGTTATGTGGAACAAGATGATAAGTAGTTATGAAGGTGATGAGAAAGTGAAAGACGCAAAACTTCAGACTCATAGACTGAAGTTTGAGAAGTTAAATAAGGATGAAGAGGAAACTGTCAGTAAGTAATTCTTACGTATAGAAGATCTTGTCAACACTGTGAAAGGGCTAGGTGAAACGATAGCTAATTCTTTTCTAATCCAGAAAATATTAAGATCTCTTCTTGATAGATTTAACTCAAAGGTCTCTGCTATAGAGGAAATAGTTGATCTCAAAACGTTGACACTAGATCAACTTCTTGGAACCCTAATTGCTTATGAAATGAGAATCACCAAAGGCAAATCCACTACAAGAGAGGTATATTTTAAATTAGAGAAAAACACAGACTCCGATATAGATGAGATTGAAGCAAATTTTGTGAGAAGACTGAAGAAAGGATCAGGAAAATACAAAGGTAAACTTCCTTTCAAATGTTTCAACTGTGGTAATATAGGTCACTTTTCATCTAAGTGTCCTCACAAAAGAAAGGATCAGACATATGATGATGAAGAGAAGCACAAACACAAAAAGGTCTATAAAGAGAATAATTTTAAGAAGAAAAGCCTTTGTGTAAACAATGAGGATGATCCCTTAGATGATGAAAGTAGTGACTCTTCTATTGAAGATAAAATAAATGATATCATTCTAATAGCGATAGAAGATCTAAACACTGAAGATATAGGAAGTGAGTTCATTGACTGTGAAGCAGAAGTAGATCTTGAAGGAGAACTTGTCAGTGCCATGGAAGAGATTGAGAGACTCAGAGAAAAGAAAAGAAAAGAAAAAAAATTACTGCTCAGGTATGAGAAAACATGCAAGGAACCATTTAAAGAAATTAATATGTTGAAGGTTAAGTTAGAATAAGCTAAGAAGATTTAAGAAATCCTCAAACAACAATTGAAGGAAGTCGAAACAAAAGGTGAAAAATTGGAAGCTGAAGTAGTGAATGTTAGAAACGATCTAGAGAAATTTCAGGCCTTATATCATCAGAATCTGACAAGTATTAAAGACTTAGAAGGATTAGCCTCCATTCTGAATCATCTAAGGAATTCAAAGTTGAAAATTGGTTTGGTTTATGAAGAGGGATCAAGTAGTGGTCAGTTAAGCAACAAAGAATCCATCAAGTTCGTTAAATATACAACTACTAACAACAACAAAACTACAGAAACAAAGGAAGAGAATTAACCTCCAAGGAGGAGTGAAGGAAAAGCTACCAGAACTAAATATAAAGAACAAAGAAATAATAAACTCTATGCTCAAGAAAATCATCAGCATGGAAGAAATTGACCTGCTCAAAGAGGACAACCATTTTCCAGGTACAAAGATTTTTTTATGGATATTGTTTTTATTGCTCTAACTTTGGCTACAAAGATGTAAACTGTTCCCTAAGATTTAGAAATGAGCAATCAAGACAGCCAAGGAATAAAGACATGTCTCAACAAAGAATGATATAGTCAAGTTACAAACAACCACAGACTGCATATCATGTGATGGTTGGGAAAAAGACGCAAACTAAGCATAGCAATTGTTATGATCATTTTTTCAATGAACCAGAATGTTACATCTGCCATAATTATGGACATAAAGCTACAGAATTTCGCTTACGGAACTATAAGCCAGATTCAAATCACAAAGATGAAAACGTCAAGGTTTTGAATAAGAATGAAAATAACAAGTGTGGATTGGTGTTGTCAGCTCAAACCCAAAAGGACTCCTGGTTTATTGACATTAGATGCTCCAGTCATATGACAAGTGACAAAAGTACATTCCTATCACTCATGGAAAATAAATTAGGAAGTGTGACCTTTCGAAATGATGCTCCAGGAAAGATCATAGTTAAAGTTCTAGTAAGCTTAAGTAATGGAAGAAGAAAAGATCAATATGCATTATTTGTTGATGGTTTAAAGAATAATATTATTAGTGTCAGTCAAATATGTCACAAAGGATGTGAAGTCACTTTCACTTCCAAGAATTGTAAAATAAAGACAATAAACACAGGAGAGTTGCTTGCAAAAGGGGTTAGAACCAAAAAAAAATGTATATGTTCTGAAGGAAGATAAGGAGAAATATCATTTAAGAAAAAATGATGAAAGTTGGTTATGGAATAGAAGGCTTGGACACCTAAATTTTGATCATATTGTCAAACTGAATAATGAAGGCGCTGTGAAAGAACTTCCAAAAATATCTAAGCCTAATAACTCTGTATGCGAGTCCTACCAAATCGGGAAGTTGACTCGTGCTCAATTCAAATTGAAGAGTTTCACATATTTAGAGAAACTGCTTCAACTTGTTCATATGGATCTGTGTGGAACATCGTGAAAATAAGGAACTGGAGGAGAACATTACTTTATGTTGGTCATTGATGACTTCTCCATATGTACGTGCATTGCCTTTTTGAGAGAAAAATATGATGAGTTTGATAAGTTCAAAATGTTTAAGGCATTAGCCGAGAATCAGATAAGAAGAAAGTTAAAGGCAATTCATTCAAACAGAGGAGGATAATTTATTTCAATATATTTCAAAGAATTATGTGATAGACATGGAATTAAAAGAGAATATACTATTCCAGGTACTCCTCAACAAAATGGAGTTGTAGAACGCCAAAATAGATCAGTTTAGTAGATGGAAAGGGCTATCATGAATGAAAGGGACATTTCACAAACCTTATGGGTGGAGGTTGTTCACACAACTGTTCATATTCTGAACAAAGCCCATCTAAAGCCGAACAATGATAAACCTCCACATGAGTTGTGGTTTGGTCGACCTGCATCCATTAAGCACTTCAAAGTATTTCAAAGTAAATGCTACATCAAAAATAATGATGATCATCTAGGAGAATTTGATAGTAGAGTTGATGAAGGTATCTTCTTAGGATATGCAATGAACAATAAAGGATACTGATGATTTAACAAAATAATGAATAAATTAGTAGACTGTATTGATGTTCTAATTGATGAAGAAGCTCTTGTAAAACATCAACAGAGAATAAGCACTAAGCCAGATGAAAAAGATGATGAGAATAATGAAAATGAAGAGCAAAAAACCCCATATTCACAAGAAGATGATGAATCGGGTGAATAAGAGACACCTAGACAAGAAGAGTCAGGACAACAATCAACATCAAATCCTTCCTCTAGAATTACTCAAAAGAATCATCCTGAAAGTCAAATAATTGGTGAGAAAGACAAAGGTGTAAAAACCAGGAGGAGGATAATCAAAGACACCAAGAAATCACATATAGCCTTCATATGCATGGTGGAACCCAAGAACTTCAATGAAGCCAGTGAAGATGTAAATTGGTTAAAATCAATGAATGAGGAACTAGACTAGATTGAAAAGAATGACACTTGGGAACTTGTTCCAAGGCCAACAAATAAAAATGTAATAGGATCCAAATGGGTCTACAAAAATAAGATAAATGAGCAAGGAAATATTGTAAGAAATAAGGCTAGATTGGTCTTCAAAGGATATGCTCAAATAGAAGGACTGTACTTTGTTGAAACATTTGTGCTTGTAGCAATATTAGAATCTATTAGAATGTTTCTTTCATATGCTTGTCATAAACAATTTAAAGTCTATCAAATGGATGTCAAGTCATCTTTTCTAAATGGAGATATAAAATAAGAAGTCTATATGGAAAAACCAGAGGGTTTCCAACTGTCAGATAACTATGACTTTTTTTGCAAGATGAAGAAAGCCTTATATGGGTTGAAACAAGCTCCTCGTGCCTGGTATTATAGACTAGATAAGTATATTCAAGACAAAGTGTAATGATCCCAAGCCAAATGCTTTCTTGGAATCACTAACTACTACTAATTTATTGAGTTATTAAGTGCATACAAGATTCATCAACACATGGAGACCACAATATATTCAAGATGTAGAAGCACAAGAAAAGATCTGACCTTTTTATTATGAGCAATGTAACATCAATACAATAGATGGCCGATCTGGCATAAACCTCAAATGGTCGTACAAGCAATAGATATGAGCTGCTACAAAATGCTCCCGCTAATACAAAATAATGCCTCCAAAGGCTGAATAAGAAATGAAGATCAATACAAGCAGATCTGAATTCCAAAATCTCCAGCTGAAGAATGCCACGCTCCAATAGAAGGATGAAACCCTCAATAACTCGTCCCTACTGCCAAAAGTGTCCAATCACCCTAATAAATATGCCAACTGATAGATCGGGTGATGGTATGAATAACCCAGGTGCCTGAATCTCCAAGATCCCTCTCAATCTCCGTAGATCTGAATTTCCCACTGAATAGGGTGCCCCACTGGACAACTAAAACCCTAGCTGGTTCGAACCTGATGAAGGTGACCTCCAAATGCTCTGAAACTCTCCAAGAATATAGATAGGGCGATGGTAAGAATAACCCAGGTTCCTGAATCTCCAAGCTCCCTCTCAATCTCCGTAGATCTAGATTTCTCACTGAATGGGGTGCCCCACTGGATGACTGAAACCCTAGTTGGTTCGGCCCTGATGAAGGAGGCCTCCAAATGCTCTGAAACTCTCCAAGAATATAGATCAGGCTATGAGAATCCCATGGGAGAAGTTTCAGACTCAGATCTCAAGCAGATCTCCCTAGATCTGAGTTTTACTGAATTACAGGACGTCCCCTATGGCTCCAAGACGTCCCAATCTGCAGACAAATGCAGAATGATGATAACCCTCCAGAAAATCCCTCAAACTGATGGTCCTGCTCCTTCTGAAGCACTAGATGGAGATGGGCTGAGACTAGAATGGTGTGGAGGAGTCTTTCATCCCCGAGACCAAGCTGCAGAACAAAGTGAGTGGATATTTCACCACTGAGTTGCTCACAAGGGTTTGTACAACAAACCCCCAAACTGAATGCTCAAGAGAAATAGAAAATGCTAATCCAAAACCAGAATGAGTAATAGGTGCACCCCAACCTCTTACTTATACTTTTCCTTCTAATTCTCTGTTGAGTTAGGTTAA
>ML777021.1:710650-741143 GCA_009831015.1 Picea engelmannii | reverse complement strand
CCTTTTCCTTTCTTAAGTCAACTTAAAAATATAACTTTTAACTTCTTTGACTTTCCCCCCTTCAGTGTGAGACTATGACCTAGTGGGGGTGCCCAGGCCACTAAGTCTCCTCATCACCTCTCTAAGAGGTGGGGGACATTACACAAAGGGTTCAAGAGAGGAACATTTGACAACAATCTATATATCAAAAAAGAGGGTAATGATTTTCTCATTGTGATGGTCTATGTAGATGACATCATCTTCGGAAGCAATAATGCTTCGTCGGTACAATCGTTTTCCTCTGCCATGCAGTCTGAATTTGAAATGTCTATGATAGGGGAACTGTCATTTTTCCTTGGTCTGCAAATTACTCATAGGTCTGAAAGATTATTTCTTTCTCAGGAGAAATATCTAAGAGAAATGTTGAAAAGGCTTCAAATGGAAGATTCTACACATATGAGCACACCTATGGTCATTGGATGCAAGTTAAGCAAGGATGTTGACTCACCTTATGTTGATCAAATTTCCTATAGGTCTATGATAGGCATCCTATTGTACATCACAACATCTCGTCTAGACATAATGCATGTTGTTGGAATGGTAGGAAGGTATTAGGCTGCACCTAAACAGAGTCATTTGTTAGCTGTCAAAATAATATTCAGATACTTGAAAGGAACAATGAACTATGGCCTATGGTATCCTAGAAACCAAAATTTTCAACTATCAGTCTATTCAGATGCTGATTGGGATAACTGTGTGGATGAAAGGAAAAGCACGAGTGGAGGTGCATTCTTCTTAGGAGATTCTCTTGTAGCATGGTTAAGCAAGAAGCAAGGTTCCATTTGTTTATCAACTACCGAAGCTGAACAAATTGTAGCCGCCACTTGTTGTACCAAAGTATTATGGATGATTCAGACACTTGCAGACTTGGAGGTAAACTATAATGCACCAATTCCAATCCATTTTGATAATACTAGTGAAATTAGTGTGTCAAAGAATCCTGTATTTCACTCCAAGACAAAGCATATACCCATCAAGTATCATTTCTTGAGGGAACAGGTGACCAACATTGTTGTTTCTTTGCATTATATTCCATCCAAAGATCATATTGTTGATATCTTCACTAAGCCTCTTGCAAAAGCTTAGTTTGAGTATCTACTTCAGAAGTTGGGCGTGACCCTATTACCAAGTTAAATAATCCATCTGGTCAGGGGGAGTATTTGTTGGTTGAATATCTAATACCTCCGAAAAATACTGCAATCGCTCAAGGGGAGCATGTTTTCTTTAGCATTGATGTCAAAGGGGGAGAAAAGGTGTGGTTTGGATGCTACAATTGGAGGTCCAAGAAGAATAGTGCAGTCCTTCAAGGTTTCCATAAATTCCAAAGGGTGATATTGTTGGCATGCTTAATAGGAATAATGTTCTTTTCATTGATGGCAAGAACAACAACGAACCAAATCTCAGGAGTATACAACAATCAAAGATCAGAAGAGATAAATATAGAACTTTGTGCTTTCCAGAAGTATAGCCGAGGTCCAAGAAACAGACTCGCAAGAGGAGAAACGGTCGAGACCTTTGAACACTTAGAAAAACCTTATATGTCAGAGATATCATAAATCTTAGGAGGAAGAACGACAGTGGCCATTGGATCACCAATATTGAATACCCAATGATTGTTAGATCAACGTCCAGTGAATAAAGGAAGCGCATAGGAGAAGTACAGATCTGATCCGTTGGATCTGAGAACCGAGGATAAACAGTCGTTGGATCCAGAAATAAATGTACAAAAGATAAGCCTATGGATGAGCATAGGAGAGCATACTTTTCAAAGTCCCGAAGTCCCTAAGTAAGAAGGGACCGTCCATTGTCAATATTGACAGGTGGCACATGATCCTCAACTCTGGAGCAAATCACTTCGAGGATTTTTTAGTTTGAGACTTGAAAAACTAGAAGTTCAGAGAGTCAAAGAGCCAGAGTAAGCGAAAACGATCAAATTAGTTTGAAGTGGAAGGACATGATAAGCTAGAAAAGTAGCATCGCAGAAAGATTGAGCCAATGATCCGAGAACATGATAGACAAACAACGTTTAGTTCGGGTCTAAAAGTTGTGAGGGGGTTATAGTTCGAGGATTCTCACTTCGAAAGAATTGGTGACTTGAAAAGTCGAAATACCCGTATTCCCGAAGGCTGAAGTCCCGAATTGAATGAGGATCCATGTCAGCAAGGACACGTGGTGCAATGAGACAATGACAACTGTCAAGTTGATTCATCATTTCAGGTATGTGCAAATCACATATCCGAGTGACACGTGGAAGCTACTAGGCTCATGACACATCATCAAGTGATGTAAGTAAGTGACGTCACTTTGAGAGTTTCACTCCAGTATTTTTACTTTGGGAGTTTCACCACTATCAAATGACAAAAGCTTCGAAGTCTCGAATGTCAAAGTCCCGAAGTGGACATGAGACATTCGATCTGAAATATCACTTCAGAAGCACTCTCGTTCGTCTATCTACTCTAGTGGAAGGATAGCGTAAGTTGAAATATCCAAAGTCCGAAGATGTGAAAGGATCATGACCGCTGATCTGAAGGGGACATGTGTCAGTGGATTGTTAGCTCTGGGAAAAATCAAAGGAAGGTTGACAGGTCGGAAAGTTGAGATTTACGAACCCCAAATACCCAAAGGGATGGTGACCATTGATTCGATAAGACCATGCGTAGTTAGATCGTGGACTCTGGGTGAAATGATCTGGCAGGAAGCGGAGTTTGAGAATCGAGACTCTCGGAGCTCGAAAGGTGAAATTGATCTCCTCTTGTGGTTTGGAGGGCCACATGTCACTTGGTCATTGAGACTAAGGATTGTGCGTGGATGGAGAAAAGAATGAACGAAAAGGAAATATATTAGAACCATTGATCGAGGAGCATTATCAATATCGTGATATCGACGGTCCCATCGCATTGTGTGGCTAGAACATGCTCGGGTATTAATGTTTCTTGATCAAGCCATAATCAAAACCATGGTTTTGGAGAAAGGATGTGTGGAGGCTCATAGTGAATTGCAGGGTGAAAAGCAGGTTTCCCTCAAACTGCCAATGGATGTGCCCACAATCGTGTGGTCACATGAACTCATCGCCCAAGGTCATATTAAGAGAAGAGATAGCATGTCGCTAAGCTCCACTTCGGATTTCGAGAGATCGAGAGTTGGGATATTTCGGGTGACTCATGACAGATGACCCTAAACGCGAACTCCCAAAGTGATTGGCCCCAGGTCACAGCCAGTGTTCATGAGAAGGAAGGGGCTTAGGAACCAAAGGAGCCAAAACCGACTGACTGTAACTGCTAGGCAAGACGAAGAATTGCGACTGACAGAGAAATAAAATATTCTCAGGATAACTGCGAGAGAAGAAAAAGAAACTTGAATAACGACCACAGAACAGTTGGTGTCACTTCGAGTGGGATGTTGGTGAGTAGAAAGAGACGAAGAGAAGTACCAAAAGTGGATATAAAATACTCAGTGTATAGCATGCAGAGGCAACACAGAGTATAAAACCAATAAAGAGAGTATGAGAAGAATCGGTGTGCGGAGAAGGAGAAAGAACATAGGATAGAAGAGGAATAGAGAATAGAAGTTGGAAGAGGCATAGGAGTCATGTAGCTGTAACATACCATATCAGAGACAGAGAAAGTAAGTAAAGTTTTTCAATATTCAATCAGGGTGGTAGGGTGGTGCTAGGGAGGATTGCAGTCCTCTAAATTCTAGTTGGTTCTAGAAGATATTCAGGGAGTTGGTTCTTCCTTCTAGTCAGTGCTAGAGAAACTTGGGAGTTGGTGCTTCCATCTAGTTGGTGCTAGAGAAATCTTAGAGTTGGAGCTCTCTAGAATTTGTATCTTTCTATCAGAGGTTGTAGCCTCATATTTGAGTTGGAGCTCAAAGATTGTGAGGTACATGAAAGTTGGAGCTTGATTGACATCCCAAGAAGAAGAGGTTTTCTCCCTTTATGGGTTTCCTCATGAGAAATTTGTGTCTCTGTGTATTCTGTGTGATGGATCAAATATTGTTTATCTATGCATGTTAAGGTATCAGTAACACATTAAATAATAATTTAGAAATATTCATAAAAGAACAAAAAGTTTAATCTTATATTATAATTGATTCACCCCCCCTCTTAGTTATATTTCCAACATGCATTTCCTTCATCACCCTATCTACATCAATTCCCAACCCTAATGTTAGGACTTTAATACCTCTTTCTAACCTAAAGAATTTCATATGCCTCTCATTCACTTGATTATACAAAGGTGTATGAAAATGAGAGGTACAAATGGATGTCGTAAGAAGAGTGAAGACCCTCAAGTTACGAAGAATCCAATTTCATAAAATCTACCTTATAATAACAATCCAATTAGGGAATTATTGAACAATGTGTCAAGAATTAGGAAAGCCTTGTTGAACTCTTAAAGTTCTTCAAGAGCATGTTTTGACATATCCATCATTTGAAAGAAAATAAGAAGTAAATGAAGGTAGAACACAAGTTCTGATAAGGCTAAGTATGGAATTAATTTTGGATTCAAGAATGACCTAGATTGTAAGATTTTATCATTCAACCTTTCTTAGAAGAGGAAGTTCAACGATTGGGTGCCTTTGAGGGTCACCAATAACCTTTTTCATCTTAAATTCTTCCATGGTTTTCACAAATATTACAATCTAGGCCATTTTATAAAAGAGAAGACTCACACCCCAAAGCATACCAATATAACAATAATGGGATGCCAAGTATGATATGAATCAAGTAAACAAGGACCCAAATAAGTTTCTTACATACAATAGAATCAATTATACTCTCCAAGCAAAACATGGGTTCCCTGAATATTTTCTCGCTAACTTATCATCTCATTTTTTCGAGTGTTGGTACCACAAACCTATATTCACATGATAACTTATGTTCTTGTTTTAACGAGTGTAGGTACCACCAAATAGGTATCTATTGGATCCATATTCCTCAAGTGATGATCAAGATATACTTAGAGAGGTTGAAAGTGAGACATGTTGTACTAGATCTATCGGTTCTAGATCAACTAGATCTGAAAAGGTAAGGAAACGATTTTGTATACACATGAAATTATGATGCTGAGAGCATGGGTGAAATTGAGTTTCCCTTGAGGTATAGACATCTAATGCAATGATGGGTACCTAAGGAGCTACCTAAAGTGGACACAGATTTCGTCATGAGTGGGAGGATGTATCACATTGCTCCTTCGTCCTTACATGGATTGGGGTTATTTTCCATGGATGGCATAAAGGTTGGCTATGGAACTGTAACTAAATTGATGGAGTATGCCGGACCATTATACAAATATAATCACTGGTCGATGTTGGTCCGATATACGTAAAGTATGCATAGATATGGAGTTGCCGCAAATTATATACAACTAGTAGATAACAATCAAAATAAAGGGGCGACTATGTATATTGATGGAAGGCCAAAAGATTCTGGAAACATTGCAGGCTTTATAAATACTACACGACTAGTGGAAACAACTAAGCAACCAAATTGCATATTTGAGGGACACGAAGGAAATCGTATATTTGTATGTGCAACAAAAACAATAGTTCCAGGTGAAGATTTTTTGATCGATTACAAATTAAATCGAATAGATGGAGGGGGTGCGATATGGGGGTAAATATATTACATACTATTCAACTCAAACTTTGATCAATCATTGTTATAATTTATCTCTGCAATATTTCAATTTTTTACTGCATATATTTCATTTTTCATTATTCATTTTCTGATATTACTGCAATATTTCATTTTTTTTAAATGTTCCAATTACTTTCATAACTTTTGTTGATTAATTTATTGTGTCAACATCTGTCCAGGGTGACCATGAAAAATCACACGCTACATCTGTCTAGGGTGAATATGGAAAGGCACCCGTTGTGCCTCAACAGGTGAATGTTAAATATAGTAACAACTTATGACTACAACAACTAAATTTATGAAATTTCATTATTTATTTTCTGATATTACTGCAATATTTCATTTTTTTAATGTTACAAGTGAATTTCATAACCTTTTTTTATTGATTTAATGTGTCAACATATATCTAGGGTGACCATAGAAAATCACATGCTACATCTGTCCAGGGTGACCATGGAAAGGCACCCGTTGTTCCTCAGCAGGTAAATGTTAAATATAGTAACAACTTATGACTACAATAACTAAATTTCTCAAATGTTAAAGTTCATCTCATTAATTTTATTCATTATTGTATTATGACATGGTCACCATGGGAAGTCACCCACTCGTAGTATATCAGAGAATGGTGACTGTGGGAAGTCACCTGCCACACAACAACATCAGGTAATTGTTAGTGCTTAATAATAACTAAATTTGATTACAATATCTAAATTTTTTTGATGTTAAAATTATTTTAATTTAATTTATTGTTTGATGTTTTTAGTCCAGTACAGTCGATTTGGATGATGAAGAGCTTGAGGATGAAATATTTTATTCCATTGACCCAATAGAAACTGTCATGAAGTCCTTGAAGAAGGCAAACATAGAATATCTAGGTTTTTTTTGCAAAAGACCCATGACACAGGAGGACAGGGCAATAATTGCAGAGCTACAAAATCTAATAATTTTTTTTGGGGTAAGTGGCATCTTCACATATTTTATCAGCTATGACAATTTGATATATATTTTTTTGTTTTATATTTTCTATATGATTTGATAAACTATTTTTTTCTGTTTGTAGGATTTTTTAAACGTCGTGCCCCGGGAACTTGTTGAGCATGCAACTGCTATAGGTAGTAGTGATGGTCCAATGCAACAAAAAAGTCGACAAAGAAAAGTACAAATAAGGATTTTTGACCCTCTTGAGGTTCCCCTCGAATCCATTGATGAGGGCACTGATGTTGACTGACATGACACGTCGGAGCATGCTGATCTGAAGCCTAGGACTCCACGTAACTCCAGAGATGAACGTATTGTTGATGGCAATGAAGACATTCATGGAGAAACATGAATTAAAAGCACCAGATCACTAGATCTCACCTTTCTAGTGGATGACACATGTGTTCCAATCAAGATTCAGAAGATTGCAGGTATTTGTTAATTAATTGATTCATTTTTATCATGAAATTGAAATGGACATTTGTTGAGATTATTATAAATTAATGGATAACACGTTTCTGTAGGAAACGATGTTTTCTACAAAAACTTGAATGACAAAGCATTGGAGTTGTTTGTCCCCACCATTCGCACATAGTGGAATACCCAAGATAGCGAAAAGAAAGATGAATTGATAGGCCACATGGTAAACTTGTTCAGAAATATGTTCAACAAGAAAGTGGTTACGAAGTTAGCCGACGAGAATTTAAAATATACTAGAGCCCAATATAGGGAGAAATTGCAATTAGACCTCAAGAATGAGCTCCCTCCCATGGTTTCGGAGAAAGAGTGGAAGGCCCTGATAGAGGATGAAAAGGAGAGCTTGTTTAAAAAACAATGAAGACATCCATGACCTGGTAAAGCAAGGTACAAGACATGTCATATTCTTAGTGAGATATGCTCATTTATGTTTTTCTTTCTTGTTTTAAGTAACAATTATGATATCTAACTTTTTTCAAAAATTCCATATATAGGATACCTGACACCTCCAAAGAAACCAAGGATCGAGTGGAACACCACAAGAAGCATAAACTAGGCCATGGTGGCTATGGAAAACTAAAATCCTGAATCATAAGAATTAAATTATTAAATGTGGTGAATATTTATTTAACAATAGCGAACAAATATCTTTTTTTGTTATTGGTAATTTTAATGGTGTTATGTATTGCAGTTAAATATGTTTAAAACTGCTACCACCGAGGAGGACCTAAATCCTATTTTCAAGCACGGTTTTAAAAGTGTGATTGAATATCGGAGAAGCTTGGGGAAAACTCCAATCTCCCCAAGCACACAAATGCAGGTAAATAAAATGAATAAGGAAACCGCAGTAGCATGCTTGTAAAGTCTATTCATATTTTATTATATCACCCTTAACTAAGTGTTCATGTTTGTTTTCATGAAACAATGCAACTGCAACACTGAATCTAGCGGTATTCAGCAGACACCACTTCATACTAGGGAGAACATGTCCAATTATAGTGGGGAGCAGAGTACCCATTCCGGTATGTATGCTTCAGAATTAGAAATATTTACTATGATTGTAGATATTTATTTCCTTAATTATACTTATGTATTATCTTCTTTAAATGGAAGAGCATGTAGCTCAGGAGGGTGAACTGCAAGAGGAACCAAGTGGACAATAAATTAACAAACCAACTGTCACAACTACACAGACAGGTAAAGAGAAATATTGTAATGTTAATCAAAATAATGAAATAGTTATTTCAAATATATTTCAACATATCGATATGATCATTTTCATTGTTGTAGTTCATGCCCCTGCACAACTACCTCCATGCCCTTCTCAACGATGTACTAGAAGTATGGTACATGAGCACATGGAAACACAAACAACAGAAGGACATGGTGCAGGAAATACAGTGTCAAAGGATGATTATGATATCCCAATCATCAATTTTATGAATGTAAAAAGACATAAATCAAAGAAAAACTAGATGTATAAATTCATGACTTGTATTTGGATGTTTATCGATGTTGCTAGTATGAAACATTGTTTATATGAATTACTGCATTATGCTTCAAGGTTTATATGTTCATATGTTTTGATGACTAGCCTAGTTATGCATGATTGTCTATATGTTTTATATATAAACAAAATCATTTATTGGGTATGGGGAATTGAGAGCGATGTGAGGGGGGGCGGGGGGGAGGCGCCATATGAGCTTCCACCTTCACATGGTTGGCCCTGTTCAGTAGAGAATAAAATTTTCTCGAAAAAAAGAGAATCTCATGAAGGTATGCGACCACTTAATTTTTTTCTAGAGTATTTTACATAACTAAATCCATGTTTATTTGCTTATATATTATTTACTCATATAAAGAATTTGTCCTTTATGATTCATGTAGGTCTTGGTGATGGAAATGCATCTCGTGGAAAACTCTTATCAAGTTGTATGGGACAATGGATTTGGAGAAAGGACTATGATAAGGTAAGGGTTTTGATGTGTTTTTTAAAGTTTATAACTCAATGTAGAACTTATGGAGACACAGAAATGTAAAAATACAATTTTGATTATTGTTAAGATATTCATATTTTCTAGGACATTACTAGCATCAAATTAATGTATGATACCCCTATGTTTGTGGGATGCATAGAGGATTTATTCATTGTCCCACAAACAAGTGGGTCTTATATATCAATTTGGTGTCTCGCTAGGTTGTGACCTATCAAGATATTTTTGAGATATAAGTAATTTTATAAGTCGATGTGCAATAATATATAGACACATAAACATATTTTGATCAACCATTGAAATATTGCACCTACAAATATACTTTGGCATGTTTCTAGGACCATTTATCTCCCCATGTATATTTTGATCCTTTTAGGGGCCAAAGGGTAATGCTTAACTTATCTTCCTTGATTTTTTCCTTTCCTCAAAAAAATATTCAATGCAGCTCTTGCCCCTCCAAGTGGGCCAAAACCCCCACTATCATCCAATATTAAATCTCCAAATGATGCCACTGCATCCAATGCTTGTTCAACAAGGGGGCCTCAAATATTTATTATGTAAAGGAGCTCACAAGGTCAATTGAAAACCCAATGTACTTCATCGAGGGATACTTCATACACCAATCATTATGCCTCCTAAATTCTAATGTATGAAGTGTTCTTCATCTATGGGAACATTCCCAAAAGTGTGCGATGAAGCCTACATTATAGGCCCACAAATGTGACTCCAAAACTCTCTTCAGAACCTCCACGTGATACATTACTTTAAGGTGAAGGTCAAGTATATATAAGATAATAAAATTCCTTTTTCCTCTAGTATTCTCCAATACTTTCGTCCCCTATCTCCATTGTGAGGCAAGTATAGCATACTGTTGCCACATGTGTCTTGTTGTAGAAGGGTTCTCTGGCATTCCTTGTTTCCTAAGTCTACTCCAATGATGAACTATAGGTGAGATGATTCATGTGATGATGAAATGACATGGTAGAGCATTGTTGGAAAAGCATATTTAGGCATAGATATCCCCTGTATGTGTTCACAAAATTCCCGATACTTCTGAAAGAACCCTAATCGAGATGTTGATTACACTTGAGGAGGTTGAAACTATTCCAGATTGAGGAAGAGAATACACTCAAGTCAAAATTCATGACCAATATAGGGTCACTTACTTCTTGAGAAAAGGGAATCATGAAGAGAAACAATAATAAATTTCTTCATATACCCTGTATGTATCCCTTACACAGCTACAAAGTGATGCATTATGGTTTGAAACAAAACATCGAATGCTTGGAATTATAGACAAATTCATGATTGCAATCAATATTTTGTTCATAAATTAAGTTGGAGAGGCCTAGCATTCCAAGGATAAATCCCATAAATACTCCATAAATAATCAATCATTCAAGATGAGGTGAGGAAAATAAGTCTCCATGCATATACATCTATGGTAGAGAGATGATTTTTGATCAGTCATGAAAACACCCTAACAACTTGCATAACTTGCCAATGAAAACTTAGTGAAAATGTCATCCTAGTCTCAATGCTCCATCAAAGTTATATTGTTGTTTCCATGGCACAATCCTGCATACTTCAACATTAGTTCATTTATTGCATGTTGTCAATAGGTACAAAGTGACAACCTAAATCTTCAAAAAATAATTGACTGTACCAAAGACAAAATGGAAAAGAAGAGACCAAAATATACTCTCAAAGTGTCTATTATGAGTGTGCTTAGGTCTGAACCAGTGATGTTGTAGGCGACATTCCTTCCCAGTTGTCATAAAATATCAAAATCTAGAAAGAGAAATTTCAGAAAACTAAATGTAAAATGATGTGTATGTTTCTCATAAGCCTCAGAGATAGCAAAGATACCAAGGAGGTTTTTATTATCTCAAACATGATGGTCCAGACCTCATTTGTTTCTAACCTTAACTATGTTCATAATTCAGCCCCAAATTAATCTCTCAGGTTGTTGTTTTGGTCCAAGTGTTGGAGGAGTATCAGTGCTTGTATAATCTTCCCAACAATCCAACCATAAGCTACCAAAAATAAGTTAATTGTTTCACCCTTCAATATACCCTCTAGTTTGTTAAGAATATGCCTTAATTTAGGGAAATCCTGGGTTTATAATCCATCCAATCTAGGGAACCACAATTGTGTTGAGAATATCATTTTGGAGGGCCAAAAAAGGATGGCAGAGATGTTGGTTATACTATGTCACCATGGAAATATAGGACTCCATGACAAATGACAATTCCTCGTGTATCTTGACTATGTATGCCAAGTAAATTATGCATCATGCCATAGTGTTGTAGTATAAATAATGCCCCATGCTTCCAGTTTAGACTATCAAATGTTATGTCAAATATTTGTTTTGGATCTTCCAGAAAGGTTGCATTGAAAACTTGTTTGATGAAGGAATCAAGTCACCAAAGGTTATGCAACACGAAGATGAAGCCTTTGAATCATAATGATACTGGATATAACTCTCCAGGTGCCCTCTTGGCTGGTCAATTTAGACCAGAAATGATACCTCCCACAACGCTACCAGTAGATATCACATTGGAGTTTTAATGTGTTGTAATATGACAACTAGTAGGTACTTTTGTTGGTATCATGTGCCCATAAGTGCCCGTAAGTTCCTCGTATCAACCACTATCGTCCCTCCTTGAGAGTCTCCGTCCTTGAAGTAGGATAAGGGATTGGTGTTAGACATCAAATTTGTGCATGAATCAACAATAAATCGTATTCATCATTAGGTACAATACTAAGGCTTATGTGTATCATGAATATGGGGACTTATGTATCATATCATTGTTTTTGGAGACTAGAAAACTATCAATTTTTTTTTAAACCTACAGAAGTCGTCTCTATAGCGACATATGTTCATCACAATTTTGGCATCTGCGTCGCAAGTATGTCATCTGCGTCGCAAGCCATTGGTATGTTTTCTACTCTGCCACAGAACGTTGTCGCTATTTCCACGGAACTTCATTGCTATTTCCATAAAATGTAACTCCTTGAGACAAACTTGCGTCTCTATAGCGATGAACATTCATGGAAAGAAGTTAAATATTCGGTACGAGATTCCATATTTCTGACGTATGTTCGTTGGTCTACTGACGATCGTTTGTTGCAATTACGACAATGTGAACAAAACAATTTAACATAAAATATTTAGGATGATGACAAGTGGCAGCCTGATTTTGTCAATGTTTCCACGAATAATCTTAGCACGGAGATATAGCGACGTAAAAATTTTCACGAAAAATATTGTTTTCCTTCGTGGAAAGTGCAACGAACATGTGTGGCAATAGAAATGAAAAACTGTGGCAAATTTGGTCATATGTAGTAGTGCGCCGGAGGAAAAAACTAGTAAACATAAGATATATTCTATGAAAATATGAGTATCCATTGCACATTGTTATACAATGTAAATGTTTCATGAAGTTAAAAATTGAATGGTGTGTGGTGACTTGGTATGCCACGATATTGGAATCATGGGGTATCTATGTCTATGTGTACAACAATGTGTTTAGAAGGTGGGTCTCCAACGATCTGACAACATCAGTGGTTGACATCCCGATTTGTTGGTGGGCCAATATCCGGGATATGGAAAATGTTCCCGAGCATGGTTCCAATCAGTAGAGGTTTCATGATGTGATTATCCTACCTAATGTTGCATGGGACAGTTTGTGACAATGCCAAATGTTGAGGTGGCATCGATGCCATTAGATTGGATGTTTTTTTTCGAAGGTATAAGCAGGGCAATGGTGTGGCTTGAACAAGTGTCCCATATGACGATATCTAACAGTAATTATGAACTGTGACATATCCAAAGTCTATTCGAAAAGAGGGTAAAGACAAAAAATTTGTGGTTTATCTGTGGTTTATGAACAATCCAATTGTTCAGTAAGTTATAACAGCACCATTGCAAGACAATTACTTTGCGAAGCAAGCTCCTCTACATGTAACTAAAACTACATTAACTGTTTTTTTTTCGTTATTAAAATGGAATTTTTCCAACACAACAAAAGTAAGAAAAATGTAAATGTTGAGAAGGAGGATTTAGTGGACAAAGACAAGGATATATTTGATCCCGTCCTATCTTTTGATTCTTTAGAATTATAAAAGGATGTTATGAAAAATTCTACAGATCGGGTTGATCATTATCATGCGTGGGAATGCAATTTAGCAAAATTTGTGGTTCCGCAAGTCTACGAGTTTCTCAAGTTCGTGGTTTGGTGTGCCTCAAAATATATTCCCTCTAAAAGAGATATAATTTCCACAGATGGGTTTGTACTCATTGAAGTGAAAGTCGAATCCATCTCTGAAATGTTAAGGTGGCTATTAGACCCCGAGAGTGAAGTATTAAATGAGTTTGTATTATCCAAATGTTTCAGAGAGTTGAAACCTAAAGACATAGTGGTTCTATTACAATCTTATCTATACAAGAATTTTGATATTCCTGGGGATAAAATTATTCTTGAATATATCATGTTTCTTGAAATTTCAAGAAAAACTATTTCCATGATCTGTGTAGTTTTGGGAAAATATAGGGACCTTGTGGTTGATGAGTTTTTGCTAGGGATTTTGGACTCAATTTGTATATTTTTAGCTAAACCCTTAATGAAATTCAATTACAACCAATTTTTAGCTGATCAAATTCATTATCAATTGTCAGAATTTGAGTCTCTTAGAAGTTTCAGAGACCAATCTTACCTTGTTCATTTGTTCTTGTTTTTTCAAGCCACTAATTTTGCATCACTTGGATTAAGAGTTAAAGATGAGATTGGTAACCCATTCTTAGAGATTCATTGGACTAGTCTGATTAAGAAGAGGCATTTGAATGTTGGATTCTCAAAGTATATTGGCCTATTTATGTCCAAAGCTTAAAACGTTATATATAATGAAATCCCCCTCATAATGTTTCTTGAATGCAAAACATTGTTACAACTTAGCCTAGATAAGAGAGTAGGAGACTGGTATATATTTGAGAATTATAGAGAAATCAAAGTCTATGGCTGTGAAAATCGACCTTTTCTTTTACCTATTTTCTTGACTCCCATAATCTTTGCACTTGAATACATTAGGAAAATATTGAATTCAGATGATGTTCATTTTGTATCAATAAAATATAAGGCTACTTTAAAATTGGAAAAATAGGTAGGACCTTTTATTTTCAATTCCAGATCAGCATTGCAAGTAGCAGGAAAGGATCTCTCAGATATGGGATTTCAAGAAGGAGAAACATGGATATATGAACCTCATGTTGTGATTTATTCAAAGATGATTTCACATGGTCAGACTCCTTATCATCATGAGCGAAAAGTGGAGGTGGAGCAGTTGGAAAACCAAAACAGCTGGAGAGATGTGCAAAATATCTTGTAATTCCATGGTAAAATACTAGTAACTCCAGTAACAGAGACTCTGAAGAAGTTTGAGGAGACATACAAGAGAAAGAATACATATTCAAGTTCAAAGTATTTAGAAACAAAGGAAGACAAGCCGACAAAAAGGAAAAACACAAATTTTCTTGACGAAGAGAAAGAGCAAGAATTATAGGAAGAAGTAGTATCGGTGGACAAATAACCTATTGTAGTTTTGGAAGTTTTATCATTAGAGAAGATGAAAAGTACAGAGGGTCAGAATGAAGCATTGTATTTGACTACATATCAATCAAATCATATTGATTTTGTTAATCAATTCAGGGATATAAAAAAAAAACAAGTTCAAAGATCAAGCGAAACTTTCTTCCCAAAATCTTTGACCAAGGAGGATTGCAGACAAGGATGCTCTCTGATGTTGATTATGAAAAATGTAGGTTGAATATAGCAATGATGGAGCTAAAACAACATAATAAAGTGAAAAACGTACGTCTATTGATCTCAATGCAGTGCATCCACTGGATAAGATTGATCTGCATAGAAACACTAGAGAAATGTTGAATAGAGATGTGATGATTTTCATTTTGGGAATAAAGAAGCTGCAAGTTATAAATGAGAACTTGGAAAATAGAATCATACAAATAAGAGTGGAGGAATTATAACAATGGGTTATGGACTTGGGATCCAATCCAAAGTACATGGCATGTGTGCAAGCACTAGTGCAAACTAAATAAATAGGGATCCATTCATTAAAAAGCAGGCTTAAAATCCCTAGAATTGAACATGGCTAGAATCCAGAGTTGTAGGATATCCAAGTAGAAAAGGATTAACTCATGAAAAAATGGTGCAAATGGAAGAAGAGATGGAGTTGTAGAAAAAGTAGATTGAAATTTTAAAGGAAGGATTTACTTCATGTTCAACAACATCAATAGATCCAACAGATGGATTGTCAAAAGCATTGACGGACTTGGATCTAAAGGGATCTAAAATTGAAAAATTGAAGAGAACAATTGCAATATAGGGTGAGGAGATGAAGGAAAAGGATAAAGTCATTGAAAAATATGAAAATCTAAAAGCTAAGATGCTTACATACATTGAACAATTGAAGAGCAAATTGTTTGGAAAATGTTATCTAGTAGGGGATAGACACGTCATCTGGGATGAAATCATAAATGTGGTTGGAAGGATATGGGATTATTTCAAGATAAATGATGATGAAATGTTGTTAATAGAGGAAGTAGGTGAAGTTATAAAGAAATCATTTGAGGAATTAGGAACACAACTAGAGGTTGTTAGCCATATTATCAAGTTCCTAAATTCCAATTCCACTAAAGAATTAAAAACAAAAGGTGTGAAATACAAAATCACAATGGTTATGGAGGCCGAAAAGATTTTTACATAAAGGAATTTATCGCAAATTGATGCGAAAAAATTCTTAATGGTCAGGGAAAACATTCACTATTTCAAAAATAGATTTGAAAACCAAGTAAAGATGGGGTTACCTTCAACGTTGAATGAAAAAGGAAGGTTGGTATCAATCAAAAGTTACAGAAAGAGTTTGTTCATAATGAGAAAAAACGGGAGAAAGTTCCAAGGTATGGATGAGAGTATAAGAGGGAAAACTATTGTGGATGTGCTGAAACATGATTTTTGCCTTCTCTATGAAATTAAAAATCTATTTTCAAAGGATCCAACATATAAGAGATACACTAAGCTAGATATTGCATTGAGACAGATGAGGTCATTCCAATATCCGTCAAGGGAAACATGGAGACTTATCATCCAACCGTTGAGAGACTGAATTCATGTTTTGCAAAGATTTGGATTTCATTTTGTTATAACTACTCCATTAAAACATAATGTTCATAGGCATATTTCTGTATAGGTTTTGTTCAAGAAAATGAGAACTTATGCTTCATGAAGTAATGAAAAGATATGATGGTAAGAAAGAATAAATTTAAATGTTTCATTTTTTTAAATGTAATATCCAGCTATTAAGTTCATTTCCATCCCATTGAGTCAATTCCAATTAGCGGTAGTTGAACATTTTCTTAGTTACTGACATTGTCAGTTTGATTGGAGATGCATTTGATCCTCACTCTATGGTTGTATTTATTTAATAGTCAGGCAGGTATTGAAATGTTGGTCTGGTGTATTTCTCCTATGAATCAGTTTATGTTCATTGTATCTATTCTTCCTTTATCTCTGAACTTTGACATGTTTCCATGCATGGGAAAAAAGTTGGCAAAGAATGTGCAAAAATGGTGTCATCAAATTTCCAATTGTTATCAGGTCACAAAAATAGTTCAAACAACTTGAGAATTAGTAATGTAGATGTATGTTAGTTTTAATTTAGAAAATACGTATCAAGAAAAAAAAGAGCTATTGACATATTCAGATTAATTAATGTAAATTATACTTATGCATATTTAGATTAATTAATGAATGATTGTCAATATATAAACTCCTTTCCAATTCCATATGATCTATTATCAAATTCATTTAAAAAGTGAACAATAAGATTTTATGAAAATTCTAACAAGAGTGTAGAAATGAATAACATAAAGCTTGTATCCATAAATAAACCTGACAAAAGAGAATGGTGGGTTTCAAAAATGAGCATTGCATTAGTGTAGAATAATCATAGTACTAAAACCAGTAAAACACGATACAACCACTACAATTCTAGGTTCTAAAAACTTAACACATTAAGGATTTTACAACAATGCATATAACATTCTCTATGGAAACTTCAACATTGTTTTTCTCTACAAAATTACAATAAATAGCAGTGTACATGCAAAATTATATAACTAGTTTTTGGCTTGGGTGGAATCAATAGGCACATCTATTTGAAATTGATTTGATAAATGATATCAAGGAGAGATATTCTGGTGAACTCCAGTAACAATTGTGCTGACTTTTCCTGGTTGCATGTGTCCTACTTTTTCCATAAGGAAACTCTCTCTAACATGGTTTCAATTAATGAGGGATGTAAAATTTCATCGGTATATATTTATAGAAATTTCCTCTTGTTTGGTTGAAAACTTGGATAAGAAACTGTCAATTGTTTTTGAACATTGTGTTGTACGATTGACAAGTTATTGAACACTTTCTAGGGTCTATAAATTCATATTTTTAATATTGTTTGTCCTTGAGTCTATTTTTTGTTGCATATATGTAAGATAATTTGATAATGGAACTGATTTTCCAATGGGGCAATTTATATTGTTCAATGATATCTACTTCTGAATCCCATAACACTGAGCAACTTTTACTCATTTCCTTAATGAGATTGTGTGAAAACAAACAACTTGCTTCCCAAGAATCAAGTGAAGCTTGTATTTGTATTTCTTCTTCTTTAGACATTTTGGTGTATCTTGGTGGTAAACAAGTTCTCCGTGCCTCCCATATTTTGAAATTATCAAAAATAGCCCAGAGTTATTTTTGGTTTTTACACTATAACTCAAGCTCAACAAAAAACTACAGGATTGGTTCATGTTGTTATTTGATCAGATACAATCTTGAATAGAACAACACATATGAAGATGATAATTTAGCATTAAGTTTTATTGCTTTTTTCTTAGTATTTTCGAACTCTCATTTCTTATTTTCGCCTTTTCTAGTTGAGTAGTCAATGTCTCTCTCTACTTCTGATAGTCTTTGTTGATTTTCTCTTTTTCTATAACAAATGTAACTAGATCTCTGTCGTGTTCAATTTTAATTGAATCTATTTTTTTTGTCAACTCTACAATGATATTCTGAGAAATATTGTTTGCTTTTGTGATGGATTTGACTTCATGCTTTTGTTTCCAATTGTGTTCGTGTATCCTTTTTTGTTCGAGAAGTTCCTTTAATCTATTATTCTCTTTCCGTATCCAGTTGTGTAATATCATCATAAACCATTTATTAACATTGAAAAATATCCCTAATGCATGAACATATTCCTCTACAAATTATTCATCGTCCAAATGTGCAACATTCCACTACTGAGCTACTTCTTGTGTGATTTCTTCATGGTGGGCCGTTTTCCTCTTTCTGGACCTTCTCTTTTCTATATTTTTTGTTTTGTCATCAAAGACAAAATTATCTAAAGACAAAACAATATCTTGTATAGGAGAAATTTTTTCAAGATTGAAAGAACTCATAACCAGGATGCCTGGAATTGAGGTTATGGGAGTAGTATTGATAGGAACAGTAATATGGAAAAGTGTTGTCTAGGAAAATTTGATGTATGTGCTAGTGTTCAATTATGTGTTTGCTTCAGTCAGTTTGGCATAATTCCAGGTATTTCCTGTGCGTGAGTCTTCTTTTCATGTTATGATTTTTTCTTTTAAAGATTTTTCAACTTGTTTTTATGTTGAATAAGAACTAGTACCTGGTTCTCTTTCATTTTTATCTTCTTCTTCACTTTCCTCAAATTCTATAATTCCATGTATTATTTTATTTTTCTTAAGAAAAGATCTCTTTCTGTTAACCTTCCATTCAATAAATTCCAAGAAATTAGGACTATTTCTTATGGCATCAATTGTTTGTCTTAATTCATGGTAGTGCATTTTCCCCTGAAGAACAAGGTCAAAAGGTATGTTTTCATGAATATATGTTTTGTTTTTCACCATAACATAGTTTTTTTTTACAACTTCTATTGGATCATGTCTCTTAAAGTCATCATGGACCAGCCAGATTCGATCTAGTGGGTCAACCTATTTTTTAGCATGTTTTGGATTTGACAAGGTATAAATACCTAGTGAAATCGAGAAATTATGCCATTTCTTTTTCAAATTTTTAGACAAAGTGACTACAATGCCGACATTGACAATATGGTATGAATTTTATTTTAATGCTAGTTTCTCTAGGACATACATGGGAAACAGATGAGGGGGACCTTTATAGCCAAAAATCCTAATGTATTAAAATTCATCATCTATAAACCAATCACCTATTTCTTTTATGGCATTCATAGCCTCTTGAATGAATCTTGGGGCTGGCATATTTTTAAAAAGAAGATGCAATGGGATCATACAAAAGTTACAAATGTCATAGAAATCATTTTTTCAATTGATTTCTGACATTTTAGAATAGTATAAACAAATTACTTCCTCAGAGGGAGACCAACTCCGAGCTAAAATTTGGAAAGTGGTGACTATAAAAATGACTTCTACCAAATAGGAAGGCATAAAAAACCATGGATAGTATCCTGGAGGAGCTTGTTGACACTTTTTTACTTCTTGTTTAATATTAGCAGAAAGTATATGGGCCCAATTGAAAATGTTTCCTGCAAGAACTTGGTGGATGAGAGGGACCCAACCCAACTTGACTCTAGAGGGATTTTTCTCACCATATAGATGACAAAGAATTATGGAAACTAACAAAGGGGATTTCTTCATTTTGGAGACATGATACATTTTTTCACCTATGACTTTGAAAGAATTAGGGTCAAACCACCATTCTATAATGAACTGATCCATTTGCATCTCCTTCTTTTTGAATTTTTCCTTTATGAATTTGTTAATGAAATTGTCATCAAGATTGATTGCATGTCTAATTAACTTATACATATTATGAACATATTTGGTTCTAAAGGAAACAACAACCTTGTGTGTTGAATTTACAAAAATACATGTAGAGATATCAGTATGGGATATTATCCATCGTACCATGTCATAATAGGGTACAATTGTTGGCTTGGCAACAATTTTGTGAAGTTGCGATGCTTTAATATCAACCAAATCATCGACATCTGATTCATATTCATCACTGAAATCCCCTTGTTTGAAGAATGAGTAAATTTAGCTCCACTCGATACTGTTTCTCATGTCGGTCTAGAATGTAGTATCAAAGAAAAATTTTGAATTGACATTATTTTCAGTGTCATCTTCATTGTCAATTTTACCTTGGAAACCCAAACTAGGAAAACCAACATTGCTTGAATGTTCTACTCTCTTTTTGTCTTATTGAAGTTGAATAAAAGGTTACATGTATAAACTTGGTTCACACCTAATACACAATAGACATCATACCCTCTTGCATGTGCAAGAACAACCCTGTAGCTAATCTGACTTACATCTACATGATGATCAACCTCTAAATTACAAACTCTTGGAAATTAGCCATTCATCATCTAAAGATTCAAGATTAGCCTTTACGGACTTATAAAAATGCCTCTTTATAGGATTTACAATAGGAAAAACACTAAATACATGGCACCCAAAAACGGTTACAGATCCATGCATATCATTGGCTAAAAATATTGTGAATCTCGAGATTCTATTATAGTCGACTCCAAGTCGGATTATTAGTCAACTACAAGTCGGCCTTCATTTGGTTTCCACATTCCCACCTTTCAAACTGAATTCTTGTGCGATCCCAGCACCATTGAGAATGCTCCTTTCCTTTTCTATCAACGTTCTATTCATTCTCTCGAAAAATCATTTATGAAGGAGACAAAATACAGGGATCCACCAAGTGAAGGAACTGTAACTGGGACAAATACATCACTATGTACCAATTCTAGAATCCCATTTTCCCTTTTCACACCATATGGGAACCTCACCCGACTTTGTTTTCCATATATGCAATGTTAAAAAAAGTTCACTTCTAAACCACATTTAGGAAATCCTTCAACCATACCTTTGCTCTGCATAGCTCGAAGTCCTTTTTCTCCAATGTGTCCCATCCTATCCTGCCATAGCATGGCCAGGTCAATTTTATCATGTATTGTCGAGTCAATTTGTATAGACTCAACCAGAGTCTGGTCGAGTTGAGTCAAAGTCGAGTTGACTTCAGGAGAAACGATGTTGTTGCATCTAGTTGAGTATACATTCCCTAACAACTTGTATAGGGTTATAATATGAACTCATTTAATTAATACCATCGCACCTCTGACCATCTTGCATGAATCCTTCTGAAACAAAGTCTGCACTCCAACATCACTCATCTTACTGAAAAATATCATGTTTCTTTTCAAACCAAGAATGTGTAGCACACCTGGAAGGGTTCTTCTCCTCCCATCCTACAGTATCAGTGGAACTCTCCCACGTCTGACAATTTTGGTTGTCGAGTCATCCCCCAAGAACAAATCACCTCCATTGTATCACTCATACTCACAGAACCATTCTCTATGTGGTGTCATATGATAGGATTCTCATGATTTGATCAACCAAACACCTTGATTCGGTTGTGTATTGGTCAACGCTAAGTACACATCACCTCCCTTATCTGAGGTCGTCTTTCTCTCATTTGACTACTTCTCGTCGGATGTTGCATTGACTTGCATCTCCCTCGACTTACAATCCTTTTTGTAATGCCCAAATTCACTACATTTATAGCATATTCTTTTCAACTGAACCGGGGATTTATATCTACCCTTCAACTTAGAATTTTTATCGGTTAATTTTCCTTTATCTCTTTCAACCAGTCGACCTCTCACTACTAAAGCATCTTTGGTCGATCCTTCCATGTTCTTTCTTCTCATTTCTTATGATAGTATAGAAGCAACCACGTCTTCTAGTGCTAGTGTGGTTGTATTACTCCCTATAGCCATGACTAAGCTATCCTAGGAGTCTGAAAAAGAACATAATATGCTTATACACTTCTCCTCCTTAGTTATTTTAATATCCAAAGAAGATAACTGGCTTAAAATGGTATTAAACGCATTTCAATGCTCATTCACCGAACTGCCATCACTCGTTCTCATAAGGTATAATTTTTTTTTGAGAAAAAAATTATTTACCAAATATTTTGAATCGTATAAGCTTCCAATATTGTCGCATAGTTTCTTGGTTGAATCTTCACCCGAGACATTCAGCAGTACCAAATCTACAAGACAAAGACAAATCATACTTTTTTCTCTTCTTTATATTTTCTCCCATTCTTCCATTGACATGCCTGTCGGTTGGGTACCTGGATAGACCATTGTCCATTGTTCTCGATCTACAAGAAGATCTTCGATTTTTAGCTTCCAAAGTTCAAAATTCTGGCCATTGAATTTTTCTATCTCTATTCTTGAATTTCTCTCCATTCTTTACCATGATCTTTAACACAATTTAGGACTTACAACTCTTACTATACCTAGGGTTTATCTCTTAGATTCAAGATTTGTAAATCAATATCTAATACAACCATCCAATATTAACACAACTCTGATACCACTTGTTAGAAAATGAGATACAATTCCATACTAAACCTAGCAGAATAGAAGAAGAATAATCAAGAATGTAAAAAACAAAGAAATCACATAGTACACAAATATTTTACCCTGGAAACCCAAACTGAGAAAACCAACATTCATTGAGCGTTCTTCTCTCTTTTTGTATTATTCAAGATGAATAAAAGGTTACATGTCTAACCTTGGTCCACACCTAAGACACAATCGATATCATACCCTATTTCATGTGTAAGAATAACCCTGTAGCCAATCCAACTTACATCTACATGACCAACAACCTTTAAATTACAGACTCTTGGTGATTATCCATTCATCATCCAAAGATCCAATATTATCCTTTACGGCCTTACAACACACCTCTTTATAGGATTTACAACAGGAAAAACCCTAGAGACATGGTGCCCATAGACGGTTACATATCCATGTAGATCATTGGCTACAAATCCCGTGAATCTTGAGATTTTGTTATAGTTGACTCCAAGTCAGATTACCAGTTGACTACCAGTCGTCCTTCATTTTATCTTCAGTCGGTCGCCACACACCCACCTGTCGACTTCTTGTTAGTTGACCTCTGCAAATTTTCATCGATGCCTTTACCATGTCGGACTTCCTCAACCTTCGACTTCGACTTTACCTGCTTGACTAACTTCAACCTTTGACTTGTTGTTGACCAACCTTGACTTCAATCGTCAATTGATCCACCTCGCTAGACTTTTATTGCAAAGAATATAACAACCCAAAAACGTTCCTTATTTCATTTTTGCAAAGATTTCATAGAATAAATGCTTTAAATATTGGTACTAAGTTCTTCATTAATTTCCATTAAATGTCCAAAAGTCATGAAAAAGTTGTAATGGAGGACAAGACAGTTACAACTGTCTTAGATTTCAGCTATCCAAAGACAACCTATTTAGCTGTCAATTTTTCTTTATAAATGTCCCATAAATGTTTTCCATTGGATCATCGAATGCTTGAATGGAAACTATTAGTGATAGGATATTGTTGGGTTGTTATATTCTTTGCAATGAAATTCTAGTCAAAACACCTTGAATAGAATTTCATTGAAAATAATATAACAACCCAACAACATTCCTTATTGCGTTTTTGAGACGATTTCACAGAAAAAATGCATTAAAACTTGGTACTAAGTTCTTCATTAATTTTCATTAAATGTCCATGAATTCATGATAAAGTTGTAATGGAGGACAAGATAGTTAAAATTATCTTAAATTTCAGTTGTCAAAAGACAACCTATTTAGCCGCCAAATTTTCTTTGTAAATCTGCCAAACATTTTGTCCATTGGATCCTCAAATGCTTGAATGGAAACCCTTGGTGATAGGGTGTTATTGGGAAATGGGAAATAATATCGTGTATTCAGGATAGCAGATCACCAGAGTAGTGCGATATCGCTAGTGATAATCGGTATGAAGTCTAGATAGGTTGGTAGCTGGGAGTAATGTTTGGGATGTCAGATTGATTGTGTTTCATTTTACGAAATAGTGCTAAATATTTGTTGAGAAAAGTGAATCAGACCGCGGACCATTGGGTAGTTTATTTTACATGAATTTGTTAGGGGGGAAGTTGTATGATTCCCGCTATGACCAAATCATGACATGTGTCACATGATCAGAGCATAGATGATCACGTTTTCATTAACAACCATGTTGGTTGTTGGAAGGCGTTGATCAATGACCTTTGATCTTGACCCTCCAATGGATAGTCAGATGGGATGTCAGGCATTAGGAGTTTCCAAAGTTTACAAAATGTAGGTGAAGATCTCTATATTTGATTCTCGGTGGTGACGTGCCCTAGGGAGAAAATTCCATGTACCATGACATGCCATACAAGAGGCAAGCCACGTTGAATCCATATATCACACTATGGCGATGTCATGTGGGATTTTGATGCGGAATATATGAACATAGATTAAGGGGAATTTTGTGACACATGTCATGTGATTCAAGTACCATGTGTCATGCTAGCTAGTAGAGTGTCAGTTTTCTGTGTCTTTTCGAGTGGCCAATGGTGGCACTTCAGTCTTCCATGTGTCCTAGGTGCCCATTTATCTTGGGTTAGGTGTTCTGGAGCTATGCAAAATATGGAAGGGTCTATTGTTCGATAAAAAATATGCAAAGGTCTCAAGATCTTGGGGTGATGTCACCCAAAAAATGGACAATGTACAAGTTACATTACATGGATGGACCAAGGGAGTGGTCTATATTGACATGTACACGATCCCAGTCTATGTGGGTGCTCCACATGTCAATTTGTGATTGTTCCATGTTGATTTGTCACTTTGAGAGGGTGTTTTCTGGTGTGAAATGAATGCCACATGTCAGTAAATGTTCCAAGCGATGATAGGGCCATGCGTCATTTCAGATGATTGGCTATCGCATAGACATGTATCTATTATATGCCAATTAGACCATTTGATCTAGTGTTAATGCTCAAAGGTGTAAAGTAACTATAATACCCTCGTGGGTCGGTGTCCCAGTCGTGAAGTGTCATGCACAGGGACGTGTTTTCCAGGTTCTAGCTCAGTGTCGATTGTTCGATGCCCGCTATGACCAGATCATGACACATGTCCCATGATCACAACATGAAGGGTCACCTTTTCATTACTGATCTTGTTGGTTATCAATAGATGTCAATTAATTACCTTTTATCTTGTCCCTGCAATGAACAATCAGATGGGATCTCAGGCATCAAGAGTTTTCAAAGTTTACAAAATGCAGTTGAAAGTCCCAATATCCAATGTTCGGTGGTGACGTGCCCCACAACAGAAATACGATGTACCATGACATGTGATGCCAGCATCAAGCCACGTTGAAGCCATGTGTCACACTATGGTGGTTCTACGTGCGATGTTAATCGAGGATATCTGAACATAATTCTAGGGGAATTTGGTGCCAAGTGTCAAGTGATTCGAGCACCATGTGTCATGTTAGCTAGAAGAGTGGCAGGTTTATGTGTCTTATTGGATGGAATGATGGTGGTAGTGCTATGTGTCCCATCTACCTGCTCATCCTAGATCATGTGTTCTGGGGCTATGAAAAATATGGAAAGGTCGATTTCCCGCCAACCAATGGACATTGTACATGTGAAAACACTTGGATGGACTAGGAAAGCAATTTGTGCTGACATGTACACGATGTCAGTCAACATGGGATTTCCAAGTGTTAACTCATGATTGTGACATGTGCCATGTTTATTTTTCACTTTGAAGGCGTGGTTCATGATGCGATATGACTACCAAATGTCAACTAAGGTGCCATATGATGATAGGGCCACATGTCATGGGAGGTGGTTAGTTGTGGTAGAGACACGTGTTTGGTTTGTTCATGTTAGACCATTTGATCTGGTGTTAATTCTCAAAGTTGTAAAAGAACTATAATATGCTCATGGGTCAATGTCCTAGTATCCAAGTGTCATTCTATTGTTAAGACAAGTGTGAGTAAAATAAAGGGCCATGTTTTCTAGGTCCCAGCTTAGCAGGGGATCATACCTTTTGGACTATGTGAAACATGGAACATGTCACCATTGTATCAACTGTGGGGGGGCCTTTGTGTGGCTAGGTTAACTGTAGGAAGAAGGGGGTGAAGTCCTCCTATTTGTGACAGCTCATGATAGTATTGAATATCATTGATTTTTGATGCCCCTCTCCGCTCCATTAAACCTTGAACATGTCGAGGTTGTCATGATCAATGGTAGACCGTTGATATAGATTTCTATTGTTCTACACTCATATTTTTCCACGTTTTCCTACAATAGGAGGGTTTGGTTTTTCCATGTTGCTTAATTCCAAGTGTATATGAAATTCATTATAGGAGGTTATGCTCAACGCTGACGGGATAACAACATGTTGCATTGAGACAGTGACCTATATTCATATGGGATATATGAAAAAATATATGGGGGAATTTGGTGCCATGTATCATGTGGTCCAACTGCCATATGTCATGCCAGCTGCTAGATTAGCACGTTTGTGTGTATTACCAAGTGCTCAATAATGCTAACGTCATGTGTCCTAGGTGCACGCTCATCCCAGTTTGGTTTTTCTAGGGATATGCAAAATATTGAAGAGTCGATCATCTGAGAGGCAATGTCTCGAGGTCTCGAGATCATGATATCATGTCAGCCAACCAATGGAAAGTGTACATATCAAAACACCTAGATGAATGAGGCGATCGATCCATGATGACATGTACACCATGTCATATGACGAGTAATATCCATGTGTCAAGGCATGATTTTTCTAGGAGATATGGTGATTTGTGACTTTGAGGGCGTGGTTCATGACGTGATATAAGTGCCACGTACCACTAGAGATGTTGGTATAGGAGGAATTTTCAGTGATATTTAGCTGAAAGGATCTCAAATTTCCCCACTGAATTCTTCAGTATTAAGCCTCGAGAATGATGATGAAATATCCAAATATTTTTTTCCTCGATGCTCATAAAAGATGAGTAGTGTAAATCTAAATACAATAATAAAACATCTTTCTAACATATAAAAATAACAATTGTAGAAAACAATAGTTTAAAGCATAAACTTTGTGTTGTTTGGTTGAAAATAAATTCCAGTAACTTTGAATATAATGGCTTTTGGCATAACAACCAGTTTTAGCAATCAACAATATTGAGCATATTTGTTTCTTCATGGTTGTAATAAAATATATCGAATCATCAATAATATGTAGGTAATTCCTTTAGTATATGAATATGGAAGATGAAATAATAGAATTTAGGTTATGATAAAACTTGTTTTTCAAGGATGCCTTTGTTGTGCCCCCACAACATCCTCCCAATTTTGTTTTCTTAGCCCCTATCCAAGACAATAAACCCCCCCCCCTTTAATTCTTCCAATCGGAAACCTCTCACTCTCTCTCATGCAAATAGCTACACACAAGTTCTCCTCACCCTACCTCTCTTTACCACTTCTGGTTACTCCATGGATCACTTTTACGTGATGATCTGCACTTCAGTGAGTAACCTCTTCCTATGTTGATACAAAACATTCTAACATGCACATCCTTCTTCCACCTTTGCATTGACATGCCATTGGTTTTCGCATTAGTTCATCGTCTACCTCCTTTTGAAATTTGCTAACACGCTATTGCGCTTCTGCCAAACCTCACTGACTCACATCTTCATCGTTGATGAAATTCACATGATCAATGTTGTCTCACAGATATTGGTCACATTATTATCGCACACATGCCTTTCACCAACCAAATCACTTCTACTCACTATGTTGCATTACATAACAATGACACTCTCTCCCTTTTGCTTCATTACATTTCTTTTTGACAAGGTTCACCTCTTCTTCCCAAAACATGACTCATTGAAAAGTTTCCCTCTCATCGCCAATGCATCAGCGGAAGGGTGTCAACCCCTCATCATCGTTGAGCACATTAAGGGAAATCTGCCTCCTCTCACCAATGCTAATCATGTCAGCATTGCCCACTTTCGCCTTGAGGCTTATCTCATCCCCATCCCATCTCGGATCCCTTATTGTTGTGTTCATCAGTCAATATCCTTACATTTTAAATGATTAAAATCTTCACTCCTATTTATACAAATGGTCATTAATTTCCTATCTCAACTAATTTTCTTCAAATCACAATCATAATCAAGTTTTAGTGTTCCCAATGGCTTTCTTCATGCACATGGTACTAGCTAGTTTGTTTTGTGTTTCTTGATGTTACAACTAAATATTTATTGTGGAATCCTTTACTAGCATTATATGGTTAGTCACAAGACCTACAGGGCTTTCATTGGTTTTGAAATTCACTTTGGGATACATTTGATCATTTCATCTCCTACACAGTGCCAAGCGCACTAGACGTCGGTTGGCAGTTTTGGCATATTTATAACTTTGTTCTATTAATCAATAATACCAGTATTAATGGGTGGATCAAGAAATTGTACATCACAAATGACCCAACAACTGCTAAAATTAAATTTGTATGAAGTACCAACAAATGCGGGACCCGAGCTTTCATTAAAATGCCTTTGGGCGCAATTTTTCAGCATCCATTAGAGTAAATTTTTCATCTATGAAATAGGATAATTGTATTTTCCCCACCATTAATATTCCAATTCAACGGATGGAATTGAATTTGAGGTCCGAAATTTCCAAAAAAATCATCTAGTATTTCCCATCAGGAAAGCCTCGATAGTCATGGTGTTGGCCCTTGACCAAGTTTTGGAGAACCTTGGTCACGTTGACCAGTTTTGGGATTTCGACAGGATATTCGAAGGCAGAGTGCAAGGAGGAGCGGAGATCATGGGATCTCAGCCCCTTCTTAGGGAATTTTTGGGTTTAGAGTTTATGTAATGGGTATGGGATGTCGACCCATGGGTTTTCCCATGTTTAGGCCCTTTTGTAATGTATAAATAGAAATCTAGGCGATGTAAATAAGAGAGACCTAGATGTGTAATGTGGCTAGTGAGCTAAGTGGGAACAGTTTTGGATGCTTCGTGCATACTGTGTGTTAATAACTTGTAGAGCTAAGTGCAAGTGATTGTAAGAATATTTTGTACAGATTGTAAGAAGGCTTTGTGATTGAACCTAGCCCGGGGAAGGAGGACTTGGCGAGGTGAACATAGATATCTTGTCCTATGCAGAGTGGGTTCTTGTGGCTCTGTGCTTGTAGAAGATTGAAAGAATTCAATAAAGAAGAGAAGAGTTGGTGGGTGTAGCCCCACACTAGGGTGAACCACATATATCCTGTGTTGTGGTCGCTTTGTGCATTATAGTTTCTATGTTATTGATGTGATTTATGCTTAGTGTAGTGATATATTTTAGATGCATCTGATATAATAGCTTAGTACTTAGTAATGTGAATGAATTCTAGATATGATCTATTTCTATATGCTAAGTGCTTGGATGTATTAGATTTTGTTGAATACTACATTGCTCTGTAGCTAGGATTTCAACTTGCGATGTGAATAAGGGTTAAATACTGATGAATGCTAACTTCTAAGTGCTCCATTATGTGTTGTAACCACAGATCTATTTCCCAGCTAGGTTGTAGACACTTGAGTCTTGCAACTAGCCCTGCCTCTACCTCGGGTGAGACTTCATATGCTTCACAGGTGTTGTCGAAAGGGTCAGTTAGGGTTTTGTTGGTGCATTGTTGAAGTGTTGAACCCTGGTTCTGCCCCTGTGCCAACAAATGGTTCCATTGTCGGGACCTGAAACTGTGATTGTTGGGAACTGAAGAAAAGAAAGCTCTATGTGTAGATATGTTGCTTTAGTGTGCAGTATTCTACTTGACTACGAAGCTCTGTGCTAAGAAAGGAATCAGAACTGAAGAAAAGAGGTAAGATATTAAAGCTTTGTGCTTTGATAAAGGTAAGATAAGTGAAAAATTTTGTTTCAAAAGAATGGATGTAGGTATGTCTAACATATTTTGTCCTAGTCTGAAAACTAGGGCACAACTAGAAGAAAGAATATTGGATATGAGTAGATCTGATAAGAATAGTGAAATATATGTTATTCCTATGCATAGAAAGAATGTTTGGAATAACAAATGGATGCAGGATCCTATAAAGAATTTTTTGCAGGTTAGTTACTGTGATTCTAGTGCCCAGCACAGGAAAGGTTGGGGGTCATTTAAAAGAAAGAGAGGATTAACCCTTTATTATAGTTGCAAAAGACCGGGACATTGTTACAGGTATGAACTAACTGAGAGGGGGGGGGTGAATCAGTTAGTGTAGATTATTAATAATTTCTCTCCTTTTCTAACTTTGAATCATTAATCTTAGTGGCAGTGAGTCTTTACTGTGAAATCCAGAGTTATAAACC